>VZTX01008570.1:88421-101993 GCA_013400915.1 Pardalotus punctatus | reverse complement strand
TTTGGCATTCCAGCCAGCATTGTGGCTTTTGGCTAATGAAATATTGTGTTGTTTTTTTTTTTCTTATTTCCAATGCCTTCTTTGAGACTATGAATCTGACTTTCTCTGGTTCTTTTAGGGCACTTCTTTATCTTCTTGATATCTTCACAAATGAAGTCCTTCTCCTTCACTTCTTGTAAGGGACTTCAGAGAGCCTTCTAATTGCAGATTGTCCAAGTCAACTGAAGGACAGTTTGCTTAGAGCAGTTATTCTCTGTCTGTGATGTCAGAGGTGCTAATTTTGAAGGTTATACTCTCAGATTTTTTTGTAACAGACCTGAAGACTTATTTTAGTTGGTCTTTCAGAAGTTTTTGAGAGGTTTTGTAGTGAGGAAGATGCCTGGGTATCTATTGCCTGAGCATCTGCTTTTCCTGAGTGGAAATAAGCACAGGTGCCTTAGCTGCGAGCACCTTCAATCACACTCGTTATTTGAGTTCCTATATTTGCAAATATTATTTTTCTGTTTCTTGTTTATTTAATCTTATTTTTATACAGGCTAAAGTTCTAACAAATCACTGGATTTGCATGGGTTAGAATTGTTGTATGTCAATGATAATGGAAGGTGCATGTGGCTGGCATTTTGTACTCCAGTGCTGGCCTTTTTTTTTTTTTTAATGCTTTTTCTGTATTAAAGTATGGGTGATAAGAATACATTTTTTAGAAATAAAAAAATACCCTCTCTGTTATATGATGCAGATAATAATAATGAGACTAAATTTTTAAGAATATATTATCAAAGGTGGAAATATTGTCATGAGAATGGACTTAAAATCAGTACTGAAATATGTTGATAGTCAATATATTAACTCTCTCACCCCCTCCCCTTTTGAAATCGTATGAAAACCCAAAATGTTTTGTAGGAAACGTTTATATATCTTCCCTTCCATCTAGCATTAATCCCTCCCCACCCACCCAGCTTTTTCCATGCAAAACCTAACATTCCAAAGCCAAGTTCCTGAAGAGGGAGTGACCTTGTGCCAGAGACATTTGCTTCTTTTTTCTCATCATGTTTAAAAACTCCAGCAAAAGTTGAATCTTGAATTTTTCTTCCTGTTTTTAGTGAATGCCAGTGCCTGAAGTGAAGTTCATTTGTAAATGAAACTTGAAAGTGAATTTTGCCCAGAATTTTGCAAGCTGCCCAATTTTGTAAAGCTTTGACTTAAGCATATTAGTAGCTATGCTAGTAAATTTTTCTCAGACTGAGATGAATGTTGAAAACAGCTCATTTTATGTATTAACAATAATGTTTAATCATTTCCGACAGCTCCCAAAAGTCTTAAACTATGTCTTAAACTATGATTGCTATTAAACTATATTGGCTTGTTCTCCATAATTGTATTTGAGAAGCCTTTATCCTTTGTGTCAGACTTTTGTACACCTAAACCGTGGTCAAGTTCAGTTCTGTCTGTGGGACAAATCCAAAGCTTTCCTGACAGCGTCCTGTCTAACTTGTTCACTGCAGACATATGAACAGCTTATCAGGTTATTCCTGTTGGTTTTGGGTTAAAATTTCCTTCTGTATTGCTGTCGTGTCTAGTGATGGTGCATGCTAGTGTAGACCGTGACACATCAGGGTCTGTAACTATGAGACCTGTTTAATTACTGAGACTGCTTACAATGAAAGCAGTCGACTGAAACTGTCTGTGCTAGGATTGCTGCTGTCATGAAAGCTGCACTGGGAAGCAGGAAAAAAAAAAAAATTAGTGGGATGAAAACAGGCATTGTTCGTGCAGCTTTTGTAGGGCTGAGTGTGTAACTGTTGGAAGCTTGTGTACATCAAATGCATTTTTTTTCCCATGAGATCAGTTTTCCTTTTTTTTTTTTTTTTTTTTAAATTTCAAAAAGTGAGGAGAATAAAGAGACAGTTCTGGTGAGTTGCAAAAAACCATGGAGGTTTATTTATATGAGCACAACTCGATAAAACCTACTCTGTAAATGCTCAGTAAAGTTGTTCAGCAAATGGTGCTCTGATGTAGGAGAGGTATTATATTCCCTTGATGGAAAATAAAAGCCCTATGGTTGTATTTAAAGCACAACAAGAATTACGTTAGCAGAATTTTATATTAGAAGGTGTAGCTTTCTATTCTCCCTCTAATAGAAAGGCTTTCAGTAGTGCTTCCATCACACATACACAAATAAATCTGTATCAACCACTGAAAATATAATAATGTGTTTGCACTCTGAAGACATAATGGCTTTTCTGCCATTTAACATTGAACCTTCAAGGTTATTCTTTCCACTGTGAGTATACAACATCAGACTGAAGTACACAATAGATATTTTTTCATCAGCTGGTCTTACCAAATGATTTTGGTTTATTTTGTTGGAAATAGTTTTGTATAAGCCGTCAGAGGGAGTGTGATTGCTCTTCTGTCACACTTGCAGCGTGACTCAAAAACACAGCTACACATGGATCTTTCAGATACAATATGGGGAAGCAGGGAAGAACTTGAGTTCAAATTAAGGGCAAAGTTACTCTCTAATTCATGCTGCAAGTCTCCTATCCACAGTGTAGATCTCTGTTGTGTGTTCTGTACTTTTTATTTTTTTTTGTGAAGCCTCAGTGGGAGTTCTGCACTTGGAACATGTACAGACTAAGCATTATTTATGCTGTGAAGATCAGATGGGAGAAATTTTACCCAAATGTGGTCCTTTACCACTGTTATTGACAGTGCTCTCTTGTCTAATTGTGACTTACAACCATGAACTTAAATCACAAAAAGGAAGGGCTCTGAAGTCCTGTTCTGTGACCTAGACTTTCAGCAAGAATGTTGGAGGTCAAAAATGAGATGCATTTACAGAGCTGTGCATTGATGTTGTCTGATGTTTGCTCATATTGTGTCTAGCACTCGCAAGTGCTACTTAATTCCCTTTCACGTATGCAAAATTCACACACAGAACTAAAAAAGGTTGTTGATATTGGCAACTGATTGTAGTTTGCATTAAAAATTGTGTGCTAGTATTAGGCATGATGTGTTAGTAGACGAATACACTTGTCTCCTGCTTATATACATCACTTCATTTTTAAATAATATAATACATATAATACATACTAAATGATGTGTGGCAGTTTCAAGTCTGCTAAATAATTATGAGGGTTTTAAATTGTTGAATTGCTCTTTCTTGTAATTCCCATTCTTTGCTCTTTATTACTATGAACTGTTTACTGCCTCTGTAATTTCAATAGTTTTTAAAACAAAATTGTACAAGGTCCAGATTTGCATTATGGAATAGAGATGTCAGGACTTAATGTAAATGAAAGTGCAGGGGCTTGGCTCCTCTGTAGTCTCCCCATCAGAAATAGGCAACAGGAAGAAAGGTGTAGGAATAGGGGTTTTGTCCTACTTTATATATTTTTGACTTCTCTGACGTTGTTTGCATGTTACCCCTTTTATTTATTCTTAGTTGCAAGATTCAGAAATCTGATTTGTAGAAATATCGAAGGTAGTGTGAGTCATTTCATTGACATGCTCTGTTTTCAGCAATAGCAAGACACTAACGCTAAACTGCCTTCTTAAACTCTGTAAGTTACATATGAAATAATTTCATAGTTAACTGTTAATATACTTTCCAGTTTTGCATCAGTTGGATGGACCTCCATGTGGTTCTGATTAAATTTAAGAACATGATTGCACCTAAAGCCCCAGCTCTTCAAAGGAGTATGAGATATATAACATATAAGAAATGTTTACAGAACTAAACTATGGATGTATTTAATACACTGTCTTATTTCTGCCATCCTTTTCTGTATTTGTTACACTCATTATTGTTTAGCTGTAGATTAAGGGAACCTACATGGTTGCTAGTATTCAAGGTTGAGTTGAATTTGGTTTTTAAAATGCAAACAAAAAACTTAGTATTGGAAAATAAAGCCAGAATTACAAGAAAGAGAGAAAGAAGCAACCTCTTCTGTTGTCCAGTTTAGTGGCTTGTACTGTTTTGGAACAATAAGACAAAGATGGTTGCAAAACCTGTACTCAATCCATCATCCCTTGTAAGTCATCCTCTGTTAAGGGAATTGCGCTGCCTGCCTGACAGTGGTACAGGGGTAGGATTGCTTTAGATGCTGTAAGATTCAGGATTAGGAGTGTCTTTTTGTTGTTGCTGTTTACAACTTGTAAAATCTCTTCGTGCATTAGCACAACAAGAGGAGGGGAAGAATGTCCCAAACTCATGACAGTTTGAGTCTCTCTTTAAGCTTTGGTCATTCTGAGCTCAGGTGTTGCACAGTGGAAGTGTATCAGAAATGTAATGAGAGGAAAGGAGGAAATTTGTTTTTTGGAATTAAGGAATTTAGTCTTCCTTATTTTACTAGGACCTAGGGAGTATGGCTTTCTGTCAATTTCCCTGATTGCCCATCTTAGGTACCCAAATTGTGAAATGTTGTTCACTTCCTGTGGGAAAGAAGGAGACTGTCTTCTAATCACAGACTCAAAGAGCGGGCTCTTGCAGTGAGCAGAGGCATCTTCAACTAGATCAGGTTGCTCAGAGCCCCATCTCCAGTCTAGCCTGGAATGTTTCCAGTAATGGGACATTCAGCACCTCTCCAGGCAACCTGTACCAGTGTTTTGCCAACCTTGTAATAAAAAATGCCTTAGTTATATCCAATCTAAATCTACCCTCTTTTAGTTTTAAAATCATCACCCCTTGTCCTGTCACAACAGACCACAGTTAAATGTCCGTACTCATCTTTATTACAAACCTCCATAAAACACTAGAAGGTATCCATGGGGTCTGCTCTTCTCCAGTCTGAACAACCCCAACTCTCTGGGCCTGTCTTAAAAGAGGAGGTGCTCCAGATCTCTGATAATTTCTGTGGCCCTGACCTGGACTCGCTCCAACAGATCCANGCACTTTGCCTTGTTGAGCATCCTGAGATTCCCATGGGCCTGCTCCTAGAGTCTGTCCAGGTCTCTCTGGATGAGATCCCATCCCTCAGGCATGTGAGCTGCACCACTCACCTGGGTATTGTCTGCAAATTTGCTGAGGGTGCACTCGATCTCACTGTCTATGCCATTGGTGAAGGTACTAAATAGCACTGGTCCCCATACAGACCCCTGAGGGACACCACTTGTCACTGATGTCCATCCAGACATTGAGTCATTGACCAATTCTCTGAATGTGACCATCCAGCCAATTCATTATGCTGTGAGCAGTCCACCTGTCAAATCTATCTCCAGTTTGGAGAGAAGGATGTTTTGGGGGACTGTGTCAAAGGCTTTACAGAAGTCCAGATAAAGAACATCCATAGCTCTCCCTTTGTCCACTGATATAGTCACTTCATTTTAAAAGGCCATTGGGTTGGTCAGACAGGGCTTGCCCTTTGTGCAGCCGTGCTTGCTGTCCCAAATCACCTCCCTGTCCTCTGTGTGCCTTAGCACAGACTTTAGGAGGATCTGTTCCATCCTCTTCCCAGGCACAGAGGTGAGGCTGACAGGTCAGTAGTTCCCAGGATCCTCCTTTCTTCCCTTCTTCAAGATGGGTACCATGTTTCCCCTCTTCCTGTTACCTGGAACTTGGCCTGAGTGCCTGGTTTTTCAGATGTCATGGAGAGTGGCTTGGCAATGTTTTCAGTCTTAGGACTCTGGGACACATCTTGTTACATCCTGTAGATTTGTGTAAATAACTCAGGTGGTCATTAATCTCATTTTCTCTGACAGTTGCTTCCTCACTTCCTTTCTTCTGGCCCATCCTCTCAAGAGGTGTGTGAAGAGAGGCGGCCAGTGAAGACTGAGGCAAAAATGTTGTGGAGTACCTCAGCTTTCTCCTCAGTCTTTGTGACCCGTTTGTCAGTCGTGTCCGTTGTGGGGGTACACTTCCCCGACCTTCCTTTCCCGGCTGTAAAGCCCTTGTTATTCTTTGCATCTCTTACCAAGGGATGCACAGTTTCAGGCATACCTTGATACCTGCCTTGGACTGCATCCGTGTATCTTTCCCAGACTATCTGTTCCTACTTCCACATTGTGGAATGCACTACCTGTGCATTTCCTTCTTGCCCCTTAGTTTTACCAGCAGGTTGACACAGCCATTGCCTTCCTTCCTTGATTTCTTATGCCTGGGGCTCAGGAGCTTTTGCTCGTTATGGAAAGTGTCCTTAAAGATCTGTCAGCTCTGTTCTGCTCCCTTTTCCTTGAAGGTGCTTTCTCAGGTGGTCCTGTTGACTAGCTCCTTGAAGAGCTGGAAGTTTGCTTCCTTAAAATTCAGGGTCCTGTCTTTATTCTTCACCTGACCCATATCTCTCAGGACTGAAAACTCTACCAGTGCACATATAAAATTATGAAAATTAAATTTCTTAGTTTTTTACCATTTGGATTTCAGTATTTCTTCAATAATTGTTTAATATAACTAAAGCAAACAGACTGAAGTTTGATATTTTATATACATACATTTTTAGGTTTCCTTTGTAACTGATAAATATTGTTTGAAACAACCCAGAACTGTCCAACACAAAGTTTTTATATTTACTTAGAAACACTGCTTCTCTAAGGGACTTACTTTGTCAATCAGTGACAGCCCCAAAGAAGCACAGGGAAAATCAATCATTGATTCACTTGGGAAAGAAACATGCAGTGTTGTCTGGTCTGGGTTAAGAATTTGGAAGAAGTTGCAGGTGTTGTAAGATGGCTGTAGTCAAATGAGCAGTGTCTGAAAAAGGTTATTGGAATCCCTGCTGGGATGTTCTGGATCTGTTTTCCTTCCCTACTTTTTCATTTTTTTCATATATTGTCATATAAACTGTGGTTTGGTTAGTACATCTGTTTAGTATATTTATGAATATTCCAGAATTAAAATGTGCTCCTAGGCTAAACTCTACAGAAGAATCTAAGAACTTCCAAATAAAAGCTCTGCGCAACTGTCCTTTCTTTCGCTTTTCATTATTTCATGATATTCTTATGCATAGAATATAATGGATCAATATTTGTGGGCAATAATACTTTAGTGTGCATTAAAAGAGTAAGATACTCCCTCTCTGCCTTAATTAATGGGAGAGAGTAAAACCAGCAGAATTTACTTAGATGGTCAGAATACAGATTTGCTGAATGCCAAGGAAGACATACATTTTACAGGTTTTTGAGTTAAAAATGCCAAAATAGGCACTGAAATCCATAAGCATGTAAGTTATTAGGCAGTGGATGCTAAGATTTGGCCACAGGTGAGTCTGTCAGATCATGTGAATGTCAGATGTGAAAATGGCTTGGAGAGCTCTTACTGCAGTGCTCACTGCAGTTTTTTTTCCTCTCTTTGTACTAGCACTGGAATTAATAAGCTAATTTCCCCTCCTTTTGGAAGGTTCCTTGTTGGTTTATTTTTAGTTCCTTACAGCTTGGTCTTAATCATTCCTCTGCTTTCTCTATACAAATTTTTGCCCTTTTGAAATCTCTGTGTTTTTAGACACTTTCACATGCCTGTTGTGACTGGAATATCTGTGTCTTAAAATACAATATCTATCGTTACATTTCTCTTTAAGCAGGAAGAAACACCCCCACTTTTATCTGAACTTTGAGCACTGCTGCCGTGTGGAATGCTGCCTGTGCTTGCTCTTATTTTGACCTCCAATTGTGTTTTTTCAAGTTAAAATACAGCCAGAGCTTTGTGTACATTGAAGTGAGCTGACCCTGAATTCTGTATTAAGATTCCAGAGTTGCTTGAACTGGTTGGGAAGAACCAGAGGTCTGCAGTAGTAATTTCACTTTTATTTTAGAGTAAATGGCTTTAACCTACAACACATAAGACCAAATAATGCAGCAATTATAGTGCGGGTTTTTCATTATTGACTTCTTGTGTTGTTGATGGTTTCTGTTTTTAGGCAAAAGATGATTACTGATCAGTGCAGAGAACTGGAAGTATTGAGGCATTGTACTGCTTCTGATATCTAGCCAGAGTATACTTTATCAAATCAACAATGAAATAGCATATGCTGACATCTGGTATGCAGAATTTAATGAGTGTTTTAATAGCTATATCTCTTTAAGTCTCCTTTAAGTCTACTTTTTTCTATTTGCACTGCAGCACTGTAACACATTACAATCAAGTAAGCATTTGTAAGAAGTGGATATAAGGAAAGACTTTTTCTTTTTTGTGAAGTCATAATATTTTCAGCAGTATTCTTCTGTTACTCACGGGGGTTAAAAAACAAAAGGTGCATTCCATTACTTTTCTCTCTAAAGTTGCATATAGTTGCAGTTCTGACTGCAGAGGATAAAAATTCATATCTGCCTACTTGAATTTATCACACGTTCTGCTCCCATCAAGCTGTGTTCCAGTGATTTTAATGGACTGGAAAAGCAGAACCTTTGTTTAAAACAATTTAATAATCACATTTTACTGGCCAGAGATAGTTTGCATGGACTAGGAGAGAGAAACGCTTGCTGACCATCTGTTACAGTTCATTAGAAAGTCAAAGGGAGCAGAAAGAACACAATGAAAAAAAAACCAAAAACAAACAACCCCCCCCCAACAAGAAAAAAACAAACCAAAAAACAAAAAACCAAAAAAACTAAAAGGAAAAATGCGTGCCTCAGGAGGAAGAATAGCTATGTAGACAGTGATGCTGATGTGTGGGGCTAAGGTTAGGGGCTTTTTCTGCCCTCAGGTGCCTCCTTTCACAGGCAGTTGTCCCTGAGGTCTCTCAGCTGCTCAGGGCCTGTGTGTGGCTTCCTCTGATTCTCTCCGAGTGACCTTGGGTAGCTTGAGCATTTTGAATAGCTATGGTGGTTTCGATTTATTAATCTAGGTACTTTTGACAAAATTATGTGAAGAGTAAGCACACTTGCAATCATACCAGCCTCTTTTAGGGATTGTCGACCTCTTGTATGATCAGAGAGGTTTTAATTACCTCTGTTCTTTACATTAGTTCAGTCACTGCCTTCCCACAGCCTAAGGCAAATGAGGAGATAGGCTTTGGGAAAACATGGACCTGAAGACCTTCCCTAATTTAATGGGTCATGTATTCCATAATCCTTATATAAACCTGAAGTTGGATTTAGTACAACTCCCTTGCTAAAGTGGGAGTAGAGGGAAAATGTGACTTCTGGACTCACATATATGAGTTACTTAGTGGTTACTCATGGGGTCAGAAGTCCTTTTCAAGGAAGATAAAACTGCAGCTGTAAATGTGGAGACTGGGGGACCTCACCACTTGAGATGCCACCTTCACCTGTAGTCACCCCTTGTTTGCAGTGACCTACCCCTTTATACTCAGTGACCCCCCTGAATGCTTCTTCATGCAGGGTGGGACTAAGACTGAGGAAGGATCATGTGAGTGGTTTGGTCAATGGATATAAATGAGATGGTAAATTCTGACTGTTGGTGGCAAGCAGTAGCGGTGAAATTCATTTGGTAAGCACAGGTGAAATCACAAAGATGTACTTTATGGCTTTAGTATCAGTATATTAGATGAGAAATTTTCAGGGAAAAGAAGGCAAGATGTTCTGAAAATGATAGGATTAGCCTATTTCTGAAGTACAGGTGTACTGTGAATCATTTGACCATCCAGGGCTAAAGCTTTGTTTATTGTGAAACAGTCTTTGAGCAGAGGAATCTGTTAGCGCATTATGGATTTTTCTGCTTCTTCCTCACTTTCAGGAGTGGAAAAGGAAAACCATTAACCTGTAAAGGATAGAGTTTCCAGGGTAAATGTTCTAGGGAATGATCATTAGGCACAAACCCATCAAAACTATAATGCCTTCAAAGAGCAAAATATGCAATTTGACTATTCCTTTGAAATCTACAGTTGTTTCTGTTATGCATATAAACAATTCCCATTTAAAATCTCTGGGAGTTACAGTGTATATTTGAGGACTGAATGTGGTCTGTACAGCTAGGTGTTGCCAAAGCAAGAGATTTCACTCTCCAGGAT
Source organism: Pardalotus punctatus (assembly GCA_013400915.1). Classification (NCBI taxonomy): domain Eukaryota; kingdom Metazoa; phylum Chordata; class Aves; order Passeriformes; family Pardalotidae; genus Pardalotus; species Pardalotus punctatus. Next base: position 92,094 of record VZTX01008570.1, on the reverse strand, counting down.
TCAGGAAATATGATCAAAAGTGGCAGAAAGTTCAAGGATGATGATGCTGGAGAAAGGTTGGATCTTGCCAAGAGGAAATTGCTGGTGACCTTACTGAGCTAGCATGGTGCAAGCAGATTGCAAAGATTCAAACATGGGAGTAATTAAAGAGGGCATGTTTTGGCATGTAGCGGGGGGGAAAAAACCACAAAAAGTTGGAATAAAATAATCATTAATAAGTTAAAATTTTTGAATTTGAGTGTCCCTTCTTGTGACTCATTTGAATGTAACATTGATGGGACAAAACAAAGGAGGGGGGAGAGTATTAGGCACAACCGTGAACACTAGTTTTTTTCTGTTTTTTGGAGAATGTATGTTCCGTTCTGTCCAGCTTAACATCCTTTTTCATAGACTCAGTATGTTCAGTATGTTATTCAGCCATTGTTACTTGTAACCAAGCAAAGATGCTAAAGAAATAAATAACAAGCAAAAAATTATTCTGAAATGCTCATTCAGCTAATAGGTTACATGCCATTTCCCTGTGCCTGGGAAACAGAATCCATTGCAGAAAAATGGATTCATGAAAACGAGTTAAAAACACTGCTTAGATCATCGAAGGGAACAGATATTACTTATGTAGACCTCCATTACTCTCCATTACCTGTGTTTCTCTGTCACCGTGTTAACTTATAAAATAACCCCTTTCCTCCCCTGTAAGCTTGGCTGCATTCAGCAAAAGCTGGGGTGGCTGTTGGGAGAGCCTTAGACCATGCTGGATGTGCCTATAAAAGACTATTGCATTTCCACCTTGTTCAATTCACTTACTTGTTCCTTTTCATCCTAATCTCTAAGAAAATGAAACAGCCCACAGCAAACAAAATATTTACAACTGATCACAAAGCAATTAGGCATTTTCAACTCCCCCTGTAAGACCAGCATTATAAAGAATGTTTTTTTCTTTACTCTTTGGAGCAAAGAGTTTCAGTTTTTGTGGTTTATGTGCTTGGTGTGAGAATTAGCTTATGGACACATACTTCTTCCTAATCTGCCTGCTGCACTTTTTTTAAATGTCCCCTGTGGTAAGGTTTCATTTTTATATTTTTATGTCAGCAGGTATGTGTTTCTTTTTGATAGTGAACTCAGTCAATATATTCTGGGTATAGATAGGGCCCCAAGTGATGAAAAACTCAAACAAAAGTGATGTAGAAAACAGATGTAAATCTGTCCAATTGCCGGAATCAAGTCATCATTTATACCGTGTAAAACCAATGCATGCGTCTAAACTTAAGAAGGAAAAAAGACATTTGGCTTATAGAGGATGAAGTATGAAAGTGGCAGACACACTGGATGACCAAGGATCTGCTGTAGTATTCCTTACACGAAGCAGTGGCCCTGCCACTTCTGCTTTTAGGAATGGACTTCTAAATTCCTTGCGCTGAGGTTTCCACTGTTCCTGGGCTGATTGGAGAGTTTCATCATGGGGCAGTTTTCCCTGTCTGCAGGTGGTGGTGTTGGTGTTGCCCAGCTGCATCACCTTGCTGTGTACAGGCTTGGTTGGACTCTTTACGGCCCTCTTCTTCCTCCCCAGCCTTTCTCCCAAAACCTTTCCCAGCTGTATCCTGATGTGCTAAACTGCTTAAATTAACTCCAGATTGCTCTGTGTATTGTGTGCCAGAGGAGTGACAGAAGGCAACCAGAGTAGCTTCCTCTCAAATAAACTCCAAGAAAGAAGGGGTGCACTATATTAGGATGGAAAATATGGGTTCTGGGAAGAACCCTGAGGCTTTAATGCCTGTATATTAGATGATTTGTCTCTCCTGTTTGCATTTTAGTTCTACGTTTTGGCAGCTTTGTATCCCTGGAAGTGGGTTTTTTGGTTGTTTTTCCTTTTTTTTTGTTTCTTCTTTGTTTGTTTTTTTTCCCCTTCTTTTCAAAAGAAAACAAAAAGAGTGTTGGGTCAAAGTAGTCATTTCTTACCTCCCCCTCAAATGACACTGGAGAAAAGTGAAATAATGATCCCTTAAGGTTGTCAGCCTTCTTGCGGGCCATGTGCACTTCAGTGCCTCTGCTTCATGTGAGGTCAGTGACCTCTTTTCTTGTATATGACTCTGATCAGCAGTAAATGCAAAACTAGTTTTCCACCAGCTCCTGTCTTCTCGGTTGGGATGGCATCCCTTTTTCTTACCTTACAACTTGCAGCCTGCAATACAAATGTAGCAGGCCTGAGGTCAGATATTTTCCATACATCTGAAGGTGTGAATGTGTTGGTTTTGGTGGTCATTGCTTATAAAGAGTATCTGCAAGCACAGGAACAGGGGCCCTATTTCTGCTTTTTTTTCCAAAAGCTGCTCTAAATATGCCTCCTAATTAGATCCATAATATTATTTGGATAATGGCACTAGGTTTGTTCTAAGAGAGTCACGCTGCTTCCAGAAGCAGAGGAGGAAACCGAAATGTATTCAAAATAAACTTCCGAATGCTTTAGTGAATAAAAACACCTAGGTACGGCCAGCTATTGGACAGTCTCTGCACTTGGAAAATTTAAAGTATAAAATTCAGTGCTTCGCAGCATACTTGTGGTCATATGTCAGGCCTGTCCTGTCCTCCTTTTATTGTTGTCTGTCTACCATATGGACATATCTCTTCTGTTTAGTAGGGAGAGAGGGGGGATGCACTTGGAAACTAAACATCTTCTGAGTTACCACAGTTACTTATTTTAAATGCAAAGAAGGGAGCATATAGGAGGGATTCTCTTCCATTTAGCAAACAGGAGCCACCTTAGTTTCACTCTCGTCTTCACAAAGCCATTAATGTATTAATCAGAAGCAAGAAACTGGAACAGGTGTTATTGTTGACCATATTTCCTCTTCAAACTTCTTATGCATGTATTTCATGCTAGATTACAAATAATTGATGGCTGTAGGATGTTAGCAGCCTTTAGTTTCAGGACTAGAAGAAGCTTAAAAGGTTTTTTCTCCTTATTTTGAAGATGCTTTAATTTCATAACATATTTAAATACTCTGCATCATAAAATAAATTGAAGTTGTTATTTTCTTCTGGTCTGTACTCACTTTAAAAATACTGTGTGGCTTTAGACAAGGCTTTCAAACAGAGCTTGCCATGGTTTACATATCAGACAGATGTGTGCTAGATCAGCTTACTGCAGGGGCCCTTGTGGAGAAATCAAAGAGCATGGGAGTTTTCTCTTGTAGTTTCAGAGAAATTCATAAATTTTAAAAAAATTAGGAGCTAAAGTACAGGTGGAAAACAGAAAAAAGAGCTGGGGTGTGCTGATGCTGGATTTGAAAAGTATTCGTAGGTACACGAGGACTATTTAACAAGTGTTTTGTAACTGTGTTTTGGAAAAGAGACCTAGGTGTTGGTAGCCAGGAGCCAGAAATGTTATACTAGATCCTTAAAGACTCTAATGGTTGGTTAAAGTTGTCATGAGTACATGATAAACAAATATTGAATTTACTGAATTGATTTATGGTATCTAATTGTATTTATATAGTCCTGGATACGTAAAGATTTCTTCTTTCTTTGCCCTTGCAAATCAGATTATTTCTTTGGGCTGTGTTCTGAATAGGATAAAAAAGTGTTTTCATAGTCAAAGATTTTCTCGGCACACGGCACTTCATTGCACTTGATTTCTCTTTTTTTTTTTTTTTTTTTTTTTTTTTCCTTTTCTAAA
>VZTX01008570.1:30154-88376 GCA_013400915.1 Pardalotus punctatus | reverse complement strand
AAATCCTAAATGTTAGTTGGTTATTTCTTACTCTGTGAATGTATGAGTTATATACATTCAGATGTATTAAACTTTTGAAAATCTATTTAAAAAAAATTAATGTAGGTACCCAAGAGGAGTATTTAAATTTATAAATCTTATTAACATAAAACTTTCTACATGTTAAATTTTGTGTGTGATATCAAACAGTTTGTTCTTCTGTTACTGCTGAAACTTTTTAATGCAGAATTTGTTGTTCTCTGAGGTATACAGTGAAAAACTGATTTGGAAATACTTACCGTATTGGATTGCTGTGCTGAAAGAGGTCTTAAGACTGTTACTTTTCTTTTAGGAATTAATTAATTGCTATTGTATTTTCTAAAGTTATTGTCATAATGATTTTCTATATCACTCCTTGCTTTACAAATCCCAAAAACGGTTGTTAAATTTACCATGAGAATTGAGATTACTGGGACACATAGAATTACAGTTCTCATACTGTAATCAAGGTTGTATAGTATGTATCACAAACTTAGACACACATATCATCTCAGCAGAATGGAAGGTGTAGAATAGAAGTTTAAGTCAGTTTATGTAAATGATGCATATGTTTATGAGGTATTCCGGCTGTCTAATGCAAGTAGTCAGCAAGAGTGAATTCTTTTTTTCCCCTGGTAAGGAGACTTACAGGTAGCTCTTTATTATTTGAACGAAGAAAATGCAAACTGAAGAGAAATGCTGCAATGGGAATGGCTTAATAACAGCACCAAATACAGTCCTGGATGAATCTTTGGAGAAATTCCAGGAAACCCTCTCGGAAGAGCTTGTCTAGAACAATTTGCCAGACAAGTCAACGGGACTGTGGGGTGTAGCTCAGTTGTGGTTGAAAGAAGAATGCAGCAACCTGAGTGGTCACAAGGGAGACAAAATAAGCATGCTCTGTTAGGAAGAAAAATAAAATTCACTTTTTCTGTAGTGTAATTGAAACAAGGCCTGGTCTGTTGGAACAAAATAGGTAGCTGTACAAGAAGACACATTGTTTCTTCTGAAAAAAAAAAAGAAAAGCAAAAAGTTTTAATGTACTATTTACATTTTTAATCAACACACTTAAGCTCTGTCTAAGACTTGACAAAAAATACCAGCATGGAAAATCTTTAAACAAAGACTAATTTCTGGCCTATTTCCAGAGAAAATAGTACCTCTATTCTTAGCCATTAATGTGAGGCAGGATTATGATCAAAAGCTGCTAAGATAGCATGTAGCATGTAGCAGGCAGTAGAAGTAACAGGAGGTAAATCGCTTGGGCCACTTGTCCACATGGTGGAGAAGCTAGGGTGTTGTCCATACTGTGCTTGGGTGGTCTTTGGAAACTCTTATTATAGTGTTTTGCCCACGATCCAAAAAATAAAATGTAAAGGTCTCTTTATAGCTTTTTTAATAAGTTTTTATTTCCACTGCATAGATAATAACAATTATTTTTTTTTATGCGAACAACTGGGGGAGGTTAAGCTTGCTTTCTTAAGAGATCTGGCCTTATACAGTATTACAGTACTTGTTTCCATTTAATTTCTTTTCCTAAAAACAACTTTCAAGCCCATTGATTAGTCTAAACTGAATTTCTCAGAGGAGTGAGCTCTGATGCTTGAAGTTTTAACAAATCTATTAATGGTATTAATATTGCCCCTGAGCTCAGTAACTACTGCCTTGGCAATGAATGCATGCAGGGAAGAGATATTTATGATCCTGGGAATGACTTTTGTCAGAGTTCATTCTTAAATCAAAACTTTTGCCTTTTTTTGCTTTTCTACTCTCTAGTGAGGTACAAATCCCAAATGAAGCATTCCCTGCAATTGTGAGCATCTATTTCCAATGCAGGTTATCCTCAAAGCAGGCTGTTGCTTCAGTTCCAGGGTAATTCTTAAGAAAGTGAATTCATCCAAAGACTTGAATCCATGCCTCATTAATTTTTGCTCTCAGAATTGTTTTATTGCTGGTTTTTATTGTCCATCTCTTCTTTAAAGAAGCCTTAGTCATTGAACTGCTTACTAGTTAAATGCATCCCACATCACTGTATATATACACTGCTCTAGTCAAAATGTTTGGCAGCTGGCAACTCTTCAGAGAAGTATTTGGGAGAAACAGAAGGGCCTCTCTGTTTAGTTTTGTTTATTGATTCCTTTAAAAACTCCTGCAAACCATCTCTTACAGTTTAGAAATTACAGATTTAGCAAATTAAACTCTTTCTCATGTATATGACAATGAATATTAATTGAAAAAGCAGATGGTTGTGAGAAGAATGTTTGCCTTCATTTTTAAAGTTGTATTGTACATTCAAGACACACAAGCTTTACTTTGCATCTATTTTGATTATGTTGAAAGGTTTGTATTAAATAATTCTTTTAAAGAACCCTTCCTAATTTTTAATAAAAAAACCGCAGCAGTTTGGAAGGCAATCCACCGGCATTTTAAGACTAGGTTATATTCTCTGATTTTCTGTGTTGAAAATATGTCCTATTTTCTCCCAGATTGTTTTGGGATGGAGATACTTTGCGACGTATTTTTGTTGTTTCAACTTGTTCCGTTGAGACTGATGTTGATTCAGCTTTGATGGAAACTACCTTTTAAAGTAGCCAGGATGCTTCTGTTGCTCTTTTTTATTCTCTCATTTTGTCATTTACCCAGCATATATGTGCTGTGCTTTTTTCATTATTGAGGATAGTGCCTGCTACAAATTCTGTTTCAGCCCATTCTCATATCAGTGAGACTGTCTCTTCCCCATGGTCTCTTTTGTTACCACAAATTTCACCCTGTAGAAGAAAATTCCATGAGAATGGAAATACAGCATCTATGTACCTCCCTCCTTAAAATAAGGTTTAATGATAAGAGTGATTAATGCTGTGAGAAAACAAAGGTAGCCAAACATCTCTCAAAGCAAGCCAAGCCTAGCAAGCAACAACACTCTTTAAAAATGTGTGATGCTTCCATTCAAGAAACCAAACAAACCTTAATAAATTAGCTAGATAACACTTATGCCAAGTAGCATAATTTCTAGCTACAGCCTTATTCTCTCCCCTTTCATCCCTTTTTAGGGATGAGAACTAGTTAATTTTATGATTTTTTTAATACCCCTAGTATGTTGTGGGTACTGCTATAGTCTAAATTATATGCAAAAATTATTCTTGGAGATAAGAAACATATGCTCACTACATTTTCCACACTATTTCAGTATTTTAAATGAAAGTCGTATTTGATGTTTGTCTCCAGCAAAAAGATAATGAAGTATAGTGCCTGGGGATGTTTATATTTTCAGCTGAAGTAGCAAGGCTGAAACTTTAATATTGAGCAATTTTGCAAACCAGGGCCATGAGGTATAGGTAGCTTGATTCCAAAAGCCTTGCTCTGTAGACTGTCTTCCGAGATCAGGTATTAGGATAAGTCATGGAGAGAAACAATTACAAAAATGGATGATAAATAGTTCAGAAAGTACTGTTTTGAAATGGATTTGGAATTGGATATGAAGCCAATGTTAGAACATGAAGGAAGAATGATTCCATTTGTCTCATACCTAAATGGATTTTAAGTGCATATTTTAAACTAGGGGGTTTCCACGTGGACTTTGGAATTTGTTGCATGTTTGAGATGCTCTGGTAAAATAGCATAAGGAGTTAGTAAGGAATAACTTGGGAGAAAATGAGAATGGCTGTAATTCCACAGATGAAGGATCTGTCTGGCCAAGTACTCCCTCACTGGCGATTCTTGGTGGCACGTGTCTGGGAAACTTTTGAAAAAACTTTTAAATGCTCAGCAGTTTGTGGCTGAACAAACTCCTGAGAATGAAGTGATGTATTTTCACGTAAGAACTATAAATTACTTTTTCATCTTTAACTTCCTCAGTGGCTTTCTGAACCTACGCGAGCTTTTAGCATCAATATCCACAGCTCTTGACTTGGAAGAAATGTACCTGAACACACACACACAGCTGGTGCCCATCTTGTCTCTTGCTGTATAGACAAACTCCTGGAGGTAAAACTGACCAGAACAGCAGTTACAGTCCTGAGTGAACTTTTTGCCAGGTCCATGCAATCACTGTCTGCTTGTTTTTTCCCTCTCCCCCTTTAATATTTAGTGGTTAGCTTAATATTTTATTGATACAGATTCCATTCTGGTCTTTCATTATTATGTAAACAACTCCTCTTTAACAAAGTGTTGATATTTTAAGTCCTTGGTAAGATTTCAGACTGTGTGGAAGGTGTCACTTACATACAAGCTCCTAGTGACATGTCAGTTCTGTTCTGCCTACCTAGGAAGGAAACAAACTTCAATAATCTGTACAGAAACCAGCCTTATCCCTCCTTCAACACTTTCTTGATAACTCAGTCAAGAAATTACACAAGAAGGACCACTTGAGCATGAATTCCCGAGGAAGGAAAAGGTAGTGTTCTAGCAATGTGAGAATGAGAAGGCAAATGAGGGAGGTGAGCCTTGTTTCACATGTCAGATTTTTTTTGTTTGCATATCAGATCAGATATAAAAACAAGAATTTTTTACCCATTTATTTTAAACTTGGTGTACTATGTCTGATACAAGACACAAGTTTTTTCAGGATATATGTTAGATGGACTCCTTGTCTCAGGGAATTTATTATGTAATGAAGCTGGCAGAATGTGAATGTCTCTACAGAAAGCAAGGAAAAGGTAAGTATAATAAAGATTTGAATGTAGCCTGGGAAGTGCACACTTCTCTCTCTCTATTCTTCAAAAAAGCCACCTACTTCTATAATTTCCTTGCCACTTCATTGCTGATAATCAAGAATTTAAAAAACCCTCATATGCTGCTATTAAACTGGTACAGACAGTGAGTAGTCTGTGATACAAAGAAGGTATTTAACATATTTAAGTTCTGATTCCACTGTATGTCCAAACTGTGCTCTAATACAGTGTAGAGAAGATGCCTTTTATTCTAAGGCCACCAAAGGTTAAAAGCTACTGAAGGCTCTGTCCCATGAGCATCTCTGACAGGAATTCGTGTTTACATTACGAGTAGAAGGAATTGTTGAAACAGATTTTTTTTTTTTTTAAATTCTAACTGGCAACTTTAAGTTCTCAGATCTCAGCGCTCAACATATTTGTGTGGGAAATAATGGTAGAGCTGTTGATTAATTTCTTTTTAATAAAAAAATGTGGGACACACAAGCACCCAGACTGGAAGCTAGTTGGGCCACAGGACATTTAATTATTTTTAAATAATTCTGTTTTTACCAAGTACTTAATTTAGCTTAGGCTTCTGCCTTTCAAAGTCTTCACAGATATCCCTGGTTTATTCCTTTGTAGGGCAAAAATAGTCTCCTGTGTGCAATAGAAAGATGTTCAGTGGGGGTTTACATTGATCCCTAATTAATCACAGAATCATAGAATAAGCTGTGTTCAAAGGGACTTGGAAGGGACCCACAAAGACCATTGAGTCCAGCTCCTGGCCTTGCAAAGGATCATCCCCAAGAATCACACCATGTTCCCAAGAGTATTGTCCAAACGCTTCTTGAAGTTTTGTCAAGTGGAAAGAAGATAATTTTGTTCTGGTTACAGTAAAGTTCTTCTGTAAGGTGTTGGACTTCTTGTTTCTTCCCTCAAATTCATGGGTTTTAAATCAGAAAATACAATATGAACATGTCAAATTACACTTAATGCCAGTTCAGCAATTACTATTTGAAATAATTTTAACCTCATTAAAATAGAAGAAAATTACGCTTAACAGAATTGCCAGCAATGACTCCTCTGAGAACATTACAGTAGGTTTGGACAAGAACAACTGTGTAACAGTACTAAAAGTAACTTCAAAGAATCATTACTGTTAACTTCAAGGGTCTGGATTTTATTATAAGTGTGGAAGCTTCATCAGAGAGAGTTAAAAAGAAAAGTATCCCATGAGCTAGCTCTAATTCACATAGATATTTCTGTAGTCATGATTTGACTTTTTCTGTAACCATCTTATGTGATATTCTCACCAAACAATAAATTCAGTCTATTTCTGAATCTCTTCAATTATTTCACCTAGTTGCAACTCATTTTATAAGGGCTGTCTCCTGCCTGAGAAACCCTGTTTTGTCTAACCTTATATACCATTGTGGCTGCTAAAAATCTGGAAAAAAACTTCTTTTGAACTTGATGTGCAAGTATTGTCCTGACACTGGAATAACATGTTTCCGTTTTAAGCATATTGTACTGCTTTGGAAACTGGTGTTCTGAGTACTAATGATGGCATTGACAGCAAGTCTTCTTGTGGTCTTTAAATGAGTTGAAACTAAATTTTTGAAGTCTTTGGTTCTGGAAGCTTTGGATACTTAATGGTATTTTGAATCATAGTCAGAAATTATTCTTAGCATAGTCTTTCTAAATTATTTGCTTGTAGTATGGTAGTACTGCCTAGTATGTAGTATTGCCTAGCAATAACTTTTCATTGATGTAATTTGTAGGTGTTAAAAAGTAACCTATATTTGGTACTTGGTCTGAACATTTGACATTGTTTGAGCTCTTAACAACATTATGCAAGTACTTGCATGGCCCACCTGTATTGTGAAAATGTGTTTTCAAATCGATGAGTAGGTGTTGTGGGGAGGATTGTTCTGTTTCTTTCTTACCAAGAATTCTTTTTGTTTATTTGTTTTTCAGATAATGGAGGACAAACTTTAGCAGGTGGGAATAACTGGCCGCTGAGAGGGAGAAAATGGACCCTCTGGGAAGGAGGAGTGAGAGGTGTAGGTTTTGTTGCAAGTCCTTTGCTGAAACAAAAAGGTGTGGAAAGTCATGAACTCATCCATATCTCTGACTGGCTGCCAACGCTGGTGCACCTTGCTGGAGGACATACCAATGGCACTAAGCCTTTGGATGGCTTTGATGTTTGGAAAACTATCAGGTAACTTGCATGTCAAATCACTGAGTAGCATTCTGGTATGAGAAGAATTCAATCAGCCCAGGAAACTGAACTGGAATGGGGATGGAAATATCACCTGTTCCTTTCCTAAATGAAAGAGAAGGTGTAAATGCAGTGCTGTCCATGAGAGAACTATCCAGTCTGCAAATTAATCCTGGTCACAGATGCAAAGCCTCCATACAGCTTTAACTTGGTATTTCAAGTTTTCAGTATGAATGCAACAGCACACAAGTATTGCATACTTTTTCCAGAACACTCTGTAATCCCGAAGTATGTGAACTTGATTTTCCACAGCATGGAGTATAAATTAGTAAATTTTATGGACCAAACACTACTCTCTAGAGACCTCAGTCAGGTGTCTCTGCAGTATGCATCTGGAATTGGACATGTGGGAAACGTATGCAGACATTAAACTTGCTGAACACGGATTACACTTCAATGGTTTGTTAGCTCAGTGCAGGACCTGTCAGGCTGGCTCAAAGTGTAACCATTTGCACAGACCCATGTCATGCTGTCCAGTGTCTCAAAAAGCTTATGAGATCGAGTACAAAAGCAGACCTGACCTGGTTCCTGAGAGATCATGGTGTTGTGACCGATCCAAGCAAGCTGGAATACTGAAAAGCACAGTGTGGACATGCTCAAATGACTGGAAAAAAGAGGTAGCATAGCTCCAGCTGGGTTATTTCAGTGTTCTTTTATTCCACTAAAATGGATTACAAAGTCCTTAAAACCTAAGTTTCTGCAGAATTTTAAAGTTCTGTGGCCAACCTTTAGTTTTGTATTGGTTTAAATTCCTTTGTTTCTTCCTTTTCTGTGCTGCATGTAATGTATTCATTGATAGGGCTAAATCCTGTTGTCTGTCTTCATAGAAGTTATGTTTATTTTAGTAGGTCTTAGAGTATGGTTTTAATTCACATAAGAATCGTTTAGGATGAAAAGTTTAGTACTGCTAAAGCAGAATAAGGGGACTAACAACTCTATTTTTTACATGCCATTCATTTGAGGATTAGTGTTCTGTTTCTTTTGGTAGTCTTTGTTGTGTTCTTATAGTGGGTTGACTATGCCATATTATGTGTGTTACAGCCTTTTGTCCCCTTCTCAGGAGGAAATGTAGCTGTAGCAAATGTATTTTTGTAGCAATTGCTTATAGTTTTTGCAATTTTCTACACAATGCATTAAGATAACACTGATTTTTTTGTGTCTTAGGAGCCTAGAATGTGAATTGCAAGAGTTAAATGCAATTTCTAAAAAAGTATGAGCGGGAGTGTTGTCTGGGTTAGAGACTGAGATGAGAAATTGAGAGTTAGAGTAGGCAGATTTGAACCCATATACCCATCCTCGGTTAGCTCTATATAGACCTTGCAATAAAAACCAAAAAGCAAAATTCAAACCCAACCCCCATACCTCCTCAGAACTAAGCCCCATATCCAGAGTTCTGAATTGTTTTGTCTATACCTGCAGCATTACCTGTTCTGAAGGTGGTAAGCTTGGTTTCATTCTTTGTACTGCCTGTGTTTCTGAGGAGCCAAGGGGTGGTTTTCAACAGTAGCTGGGGATTACAGGAAGATCATGGCTTTGTGCCCAGGTGTACTGTATGGCTCTCTTCCAAGTGGAAGGAGATAACCAAATGTATAATTTAGGCCAGGGATCATTAACTGCCAGGAAGGAATGGAGACTCCCATCCAGCCAGAAAAAGTAAAATGTTTTACTTGTCAGTGTTCCTGTGGGAGAACTTAGCATCAGCAAGATCCAGGGTACACCTAAACCATAGACTTACTTTTCTTCCAGCTGCCATTAGAATTCCTGCCTACTTCAGGTTCAATTTCAAGCTTGTATTTTTTGTAATGGATTGATCTTCTCAGATCAGGCTACTTCAGCAGGAGAGTTGTTGGGAAGGATAGGTACAGCTGTGCTGGCATGCTGCTGACATTTGCATTTCTCTCTTTGTAAAGGCAATGAATGCAATGTTTACCAGCACTGCCAGGGAGCAGGTGACCACCAGTGTTTTCGGGTGTATCAAGCAGAGTGCCTCTGTCTGGATGGGTAACAAGTCAGGTTTTCTAATTGTTAGGCTGTTCCTTGGTTGCCCTTGCAGCCAAAATGTCAAATTTCACGTGATTTTCCCATATAATCAGGATAAATGAGTGTTATTAAATTTCATGACCGTAATTCAAAAGGTCACTTGAATATTGGATAGCAAACAATGAAGGCACGGTGCCCTTTTGGTGACATCTTACGAAAAGTTCAAGTATGTTGTTTTTCTGGGACCAAATGGCTCATAATAAGTGAAATTATAACTTGCTAAGATTCTAACTCCTTTGAAAAAAGAGGAAGTTAATAGCCAATCACTGTGTTTCATCTATATTTTATTCAGTACAGTCTAATGTAAATAGATGCATAAGCTTCTTGTGATTTTTTTGTGGGGGGGAGGGTTTTAATCCTGAGCCTGCTGTTTCATATGTGTGTAGTAAAAAGGAAAAACATAAATTTGGAACCTTGGTTTAGATATTCAAAAGAATGTATGGGGGTTGGTGCAGGTATTTTCAGATGTCACAAAAATATTGAATCTATTTCAGTATATCTGTCTACTAATTATCAGTATTTAAAAGATATGTTCTTAATATTACATTTATTAATAATATAAAACATAGTAATATAATGTAATAATTTATAATAAATACTATAGTACTGAAAATAACTGTGTATAAATGTAATATACTATAGAAATGCGATTATATATACAATACACAGAAATTCAACATAAATTTTTAGATCTTAAGTATAAATTCTGAAATTCTAGACCAAAATTAACTTTCTGTCAAGACTTTAAATGACTGGTAGTCCAAATTAGGAATCGCATTAACATGACACAAATTAATATTAAGTTCTTGTAGTACAAAGAAGTGCTGAGAGTCACATATATACCCACGTGTTCCTTTCATGCCTCATCTACTTAATTTTGACTTGAAGAACCAGAAGACATTTACTGTTTTGGAGGAAATAGCAGAAAAAGATGATGTTCAGGAACACATTTCTTGTGGACAAAACTATCTGCTTTTGCTTTATTTTTAGTTAGCTATGCTCTTAAGTTTCTTTAATAGAATTCATGAAACTGGGAAAGCACAATGTTTGTGTTCTCACTGTTTGAACTCTTAGGCAAGAATTTACATGCTGCTTAAAAGCTCTTTGAGAGGGATTCCAACTCAAAAGCTTGTCTCCTCTTTCCAAATTTATCTGCTGACCCATTACTGTTTCAATACTCTATCAGTGAGAGACCAAATAAAAGGGAATGTGATTTTATTTGAAACAGAAACTGAAATATAAAGCAGGTTTTTCTCACACTCTCACAGCCTGACAGTCATACTCACCAAGAGGTGTGTGTGTCTAGGAAGTCTGCCCAGGCAGACACAGGGACAGAGGATGTCAAGCCATCTACCTGGCATCCTGACACCAGGATGTTTGTGAACATACTGGGCCCAGCATTTATTTGTTGCTGTGGTGCAAAGATCCAGAGATTCCAGCTATGAAGTCAAGCTTCTTCTGTGTTCCTCTTAGGCTGATAGCTGTGCACAGGTTCTGGTTATGCCTGTCAGTATCTTTTCGATGCTACCTCTGTCCTGTGCCACCTCTGTGAGTCCCCGAGGCCATTGCTGCTTTGTCTCCAGATGTCCTTGTCCAGTGGAACTGGCTCCATGTGCCAGGGTGTTGCTGACATGCTAGTCTGGATTGTCATTAACACAGCCTCTTACAAGAGCCCTTTCCCTGCTCTTGTGTTCATGCTGTTGTCTCCACATGCAGATTTTACCAGTCTTTCTCCATTCATACCAATCGTGGACTGTTTTTCTGTGCAAAATTTTGTTGCAGCAAGTAATCAAACCAGTACTAATTTTTAGTACAATTAGTACTAAACAAGTACATAATTTTTATTTTCCTCCAAGTACCTTTGAAATGAAATTTAACTTTCTCTTTAATGTCTCTAACTTATTTTTAAAAATAACTTAGCATAGTATCACTGTGTCAATGTATTTTTGGATAGCTATTATATCTTTCTAATCTCAGGTATCAACGTTTTATAAAGGTTCATAAATAAATAATAAATCATAGTAGATTGTCCTTTTCTATTGCCTTAGATTATCATGGGTAATACTACAATATAACTCTAAAACCATGTATGTATTACAAATTATTTCTGAAAATAAAGTGATAATATCACTGATATATTTTACAAAAATAGAAATTGAGAACAGTGAGAGCAATACTAAAATGAAACCAGTCAAGGAGTCTAAATTGTACTGCATATTTCCAAGCAAGTGTCTCAAAAGGCATTTGCATTTTCAAGAAACATCTGTTCTCCAGATGCTTCCTACTCTATTGAAATCAAGACACTAGGCAAAATAGTTCCTCTTATGTAAAAATTTTCTTTGGTTGATACTTTTCTTTGATACATCTTTATTTTCAGTACTGAATATCTAGCATGTCCATGCTCAGAGAAAGTATTTCATTTTACATTAGCAGAAAAATTGAATCGTAGAGCACATGAAGCAGTATGATAGGCACTGAAAGAGTCAGGATAAAATACAAATAACTAGTACAAATAACTCTTATTTTGTCAAAGCTTATTAGCAAGCAGAGAGTTTAAAGTTTCACTTACATATTTTGCAGGACAAGTTTCATTTTTATATTTTTGTAATGTTGGAAATATCAGAGTTGATTGGGTGAAGTAAATGAAATAAGATCAATGTGAATTCTTCTGTCCAGAATGGTTACATTTGTTTTAGGAATCAAGCACCTGTTTAAAAAAAATTAATTGTTGCGATATAAACTAACAATCCTGCTTAGACTGAATAAAGAGCAGTCTAAAGCTGTAAGTAATATTTATTTCTAGCGTATCTGAAATATAATTATTTTAGGAAAACATTACAAATAAGACCTAGAGAAATATGACAAGGTTATAAAGGCTCAGATTTTGCTTAGTGACACTGAGAAGGTTTTTGTACAAGACAAACATACTTACCCTGAAAAACCTTGGATTCCTTTCCAAGGACACCTTCTGGCTGTTTAACAACAACAGAAGTGAAAGATTGTACGCAGATCTTTGTTTGTGCTCACTAAGGAATGATAAGTCTTTCTGTATGTTTTAAGAATTTTGTAAATCAGAAGATAGAGCAGCGATCTCAGCATGAACTAGCTGATTCTCATAGCAGCACTGAAGTTAGGCCATATGCTCTCATTAAGCTGTTCTTACATAGAGGACTGCTTTGATAAACAGCAACTTCTAGCTGCTTAATTAAATAATTAAGAAGTATCTTAATTATTCTACCATCAGACATGGTAGAATAATAACCAGACAAAATAAAAAGTTCCTTATGTTTAGGATGACATACTAGGATATCGAAGTCTAAAAATAAATATTCTAAAATTAGAGCATTGTAAGATATGGTTACACAGGCAGTTACTAAAATACAAAGGCAGGTTTCCCTAGAGAATTTTATTGCTTTGTTACTGTAGCTCTGTGATGACTTTATTCCTGATGCAATATATCCTTGCAGAACATCTGCCGAGGTGAATCTGTAGTTGAGTTGGTGTCTTTGTGGAATTTTGTAAATGGAAGGAGGACAGCGTTAAGGCACTTCTCGGAAAAAGGATCTCTGCTACGGGATCTCTGTAGGTGTAAATTTCCTATTTGTTGTCCCTGGAATGTTGTTTCCGTTTTCCTGATGTGGGACAGATTTTTTTTTCAACATACAGTGCCAAATTCTTTGGCTATTGTTTTGTGATATATGCTGGTTATAAACGTCTATGCTGTGCACAACAAGAGTTACTGGAGTAACACTTGAATTGAAAAGTAATTCAGTACCATGTAATAGCTCTACAGAGCTTAATGCAGTATGCCATAAGCTTCAGGGAGTATGTCCCCTCACACAGCACTGTGTGTATACTGAGTAGCCCTCTATGAATATTGAATCCATAAAGATGAGAAGTAAATAGGAGTCCTAAGTTACTTAACTTGTCTGTATTTGACTCTGGTGGAAGATACTAGGTTATTTAGCATAACTCTGTTGGTTTCTTTCTTTTAAAATATAATGAAAAATGTAGACACAGCTCAGAAATTGCCATGTAAGAAAACCTTCTCAGGCAGTTATTGCAGAGTCAATCACAGGCTATAAATTTCAATCGTAGTTTAACTTTTGCTAACTGTTTCTTGTTCCTGTTACCTATGAACAGATGGTGAAAGGCATACTTAACCACAGCTGTCAATGGATCACATAGAGACATAATTTATTAAATCTAAAACAAAATTTGTTAATTAAGGCCAACCATTCTTTAATTAAGAGTGTGACTACTATAGATACTAGGGTGTGTCAGGGAGGGGAATTAAGCTTTCACTCACATTTTGGGAATAACATTTTTGTGGCAGTTTTTATACACTCATTTACTAACACTGTATCTTCATTAATGTAATTCCTCTGTATTAATTATTATACTATATTACCTGAACACATTTAATCTTTTAGCTCTTCTTGTTAGTTCTGTACTTATTCCAAGCGTGGCATCCAGAAATGGTTTTAGAAATGTAATAGAAAAATATTATTTTAATTATTTGTTACTGAAAAATTACAGGTCAATATTGTTTAATGATGCATTTTATGTATTAAGATAACTGTAATTTTTAAAGTATCCACTGAGGTTTTTATTATCCAATTTTTTCATATTTAATGCCAAGAAGCTTAGGGGCCCTGGTTGAATTTTTGTGTCTCAAGTTAAGCTCCTTAATGAAAGAAAAGACAATTTAAATTATTTGGAAATTTCTTAAAGGATGTATTTAGGTTCACTGTCAAATAATAAATTATTGTTGTGTCTTCATGTAGTCAAGGGTCTTTCTAATTATGTCTTCCTACTCACGTTGCCATTTATAAGGAGTAAATTTCCTTTACTCATTTTTTAGGTCTGGGATTTACTTAGCTAAGAAAATTTATGGGTAAGCTCACAGGCTTATTCCACACCATGTCTATGTAGTGAATGGCTAGGAAAAGATGGATGACTTTTCTTTTTTAACACAACAAGATTCAGAGTATCTAAATAATCCTTGTGACCTCAATTAGAAATGGAAGGTGTTTTTTTTGTGGGATAACAATGCCTGTGGTGTTTTTAGAGGCACCCAGCCATAACACTTTCAGCACTTGTTCAGGTATGCAGAGAGCACAGGAAGTGCCATGCTGTCTTATGCTGTGAAATTTGATTCTAAAAGCTGATTGTTGTAAAACCCTGCTTTGGTAGGGCCAGTTCTGTACTTTGTAAACTTATGAATAATGCAAATAAACACCACTGAAGTTAGGGAAAGTTATAGGGGCAAAAGCTGTTGCTATTAAACTGGAAAAGAGCATTCAGATTAAAGTTGATAGTATTTAGTTTACAGTTACAAGCTCACTTTCTATTAAGATGATAAAAAGCCTTAAAATAAAGGATGCTGAATCCTAATGAGCTGTAGATGGTAATTAACATTTCCTTTTGAATTCTCTCTTAGTGAAGGAAGACCTTCTCCCAGAGTGGAACTGCTGCATAACATAGACCCCATGTTTGTGGATAACTCCCCATGTGAGTATGCTCAAGCTTTATTAAACATACAGTTTATCTTCTGAACACTTCTTGTCTTCTGTAAGTGAAGTATTTTCATCCAGGTGAAACAAAATACATGCCTTCTGCTTTTAAGTAAATACCTTTAACATACAGAGACATCATCCCCTGGATGGTGTAGGTACATCAACAAGATCAACGTGAGCTTCCAATTTCAGAGAGCTCTGAAACACTGCTGAGTAACAAATAAAGTACTTTGGGACATGGACATGTTGAGGAGCAGCTGTGTGCCTGAGGTGCACAGGGAGACACACTGCCAAGAACACTTTCCAAGCCCTCTCTCCAGTGTTCCAAATGAACTGCTTACCCTAATGCATCTTGGTACAGCCACATAATATGACCTTGCAAATGGAAAGCTTGAGTTTATGAGAAGCTGAGAAGTTCCAAACCTTGTGACTGCTTTTGTTCCATGATCACATGGGTTGGATCCTTGGTGCCACAATCACATGAATTGGAGCTGAAGTTTGCTAATTCTATAGCTCTTTAAGCACCATCTGTTTTATGATTCAACATTATTAGTTTGCTAAGGACTACAAACTTTTCAGGCAGACAGTTTCTTCATACAGAACATTGGAACAAGTCCCTTCCAGTGTTTTTATAGCATTTCTGTATTTCATTATGTAAAGAAGTAAATCCAGGCAGAAAAAAAGTAGTGCAATGGAGTGATCTATTGCACAACACATTGTGCTGCAATAAATGGATGGAAATGGCTAAAGTGGCCTTTTGCAGTGCACATCTGGTTCTGGGATGCTTTTCTGAGAAAGAGCAACATTGTGCCTATCTGGTGCTGACTGGGCAGCACTGCCTGCAGATAATTCCTACATACTGATTGAATTAAGGTGTGGCTACTCCAATTTCCCTTCAACAAATGCTCAGTGAGTCACAGCATTCCTGTACAATGTTATGCACTGGTGAGGTATTCTCAGGCATATTTCAGAGACCATCTTTTCCTTGTGGGAATGGCTGTGATTGAGCTCAGTGGAGGTGTTCAAGTACGCAATTCCTGGAGTAAGCAGAAGGGACACAAGTAAAGGAGGTTTTCAGGAACCTGAGCTCCTTGGAAATATGGCCCCAAGTTACTTGCATGATGCCATGCTTTGATGATCCTTCACTGTTTGCTACATGCATCTTGTCCTTAGGTTTTGTGTGCATTGTCTAACAGTCATGAGCAGAGGAAGTTACATGCATGTCTATAAATTTACAATGTTTTTATGTACCTTTCAAAACTGCTGTAATTAAAAAGAAAAACTTAACTCTTCGCCAGCACATTCCTATGCACCGTATAGGGTTTCCCTGTCTATTCTCAGCAAAGCCCTATTTATTCTTTTGGCAAATTACTTTATACCTCCTACTGAAATTATGGTCTGTTATATAAGGATTAAAATTTCTATTTAGTGGCCTGAATTATTAGGAGTAATTTTATATGTATGGAAGTCAGCTGATTTCTACTTACTGTCTGTTTTTCATTTATTGAAACTGAGTAATAAGTTTAGAATTAATATGTAGAAAAATTATGCTGGTGTCTCTATTATGGACAGATTAGGGAGACACGAAACTTGGAATGTACAAGTACCTTCATATTTTCAGCAATCATGGCTCTCTTCACATTTCAGGTTTTTTGGTTTTTTTGGTTTTTAAAAAGCCTCTTAAACTGTCCATGCAATGTTCATGTTACCGAGATGATAAACTGTGTCACTCTGGAGTTTTGCTCTTCCCTTGACTATTTATGGTTTCCGTGTCCTAACTATTTAACAGTGGGGTACTCTTTTGCCTGTCATGCTAAAATATACGTGTGCAGCTTTTGCTGGGTTCTTTCTAAGCTCCTGTATAACCTTTTACCTTCTTAATGCACATTTTCCCCTTGTCCTAGTCTGCTTTGAAAAATCACGTCACCTAAATCATCTTATGTCTGATGGAGTATTCCTATTATATTAATGCTTTCTTTTTTGCAGAAATTTGAATTAGAAAATGAAAAAATAACTGGAAGATAAGATTAGCCAAATCTTTTTATTTGCAGAGCACTGCAGAACGGCAAATAGGCAATTCAATCTGAAGATTCTGTTAAACATAGCAAAAAAGAAACTTTTCAGGTTGTTGTGGTTATTCAGGCGAGAAGACAGTGCTGTTGTAGTTGGGCACATGTAAAGCATTAAGTTACTATTTTACCTGCACTCAGTGCAGGTTCAGTGTTCCTGAACTCTTGAGTAGTTTTGCATATAATGTATACATTCTTTCAGCATAATATATTTTTATTAAATGGATGCATTTATCTTCATCTCTATCAGAATGAACTGATAATATATATATCTTTGGTAGCACGAATGATGGGATGTGTCGCAATTAACTGTGTTTTTTAACTGAAATAGTAAAACTGAGCTTTGTTCTGTTCAGATTTTTTACACCAAAATAAACACTCCTTCCGGGAAGAATTTATGCATAAGACGTTAATTAGTTTAGTGGCAAGTCAACTGTTACAGCCAAGTTTTCAACAGAATGTTAAGTGAAAGTAATACGACATGGTGTCTCGATTACAGAGCTAACAACATCTCTGCTGCTGTGGTCTGTCAGAACTGACCTTGGGCTGTGTGTTTACAACTTGTGGGGTAACATAATATAACTTTTCAACTTCTCAGACTGAGCTCTGCTTTCTGATCTTTGGACGTCAGCCGGGATTATTGCAGCAAATCTGATGAATCTACTGATCAGCATCTACTTACCTTTTTTCAGGGCCTGATGTCCAGGCAGACACTGTTGCCCTGCAGTAGTCTTGTATCAAAGTACTGCGCTTCTCTCCTATTGTTAACACTAAAAAATACAAGAGGGAAAACACTGTAAACTAGTGTACCTGGAGTTCCATTTTACAAAAAAGCGTTCAGGTCTTATTTCACTGACTACTTCTAGTAAATTATCTCTCTCAGAAGGCAGACTTTCTTCATTCAAATATAAACCTTTCCTGTAGCGTGACACACATAGGCAGTGTTTTAAACTGTAATTTGTTATCTTTAGCACTAAAAAAGGTGTTCTTCTCCCTGGCTGCAGACCTTGCCTGCAGCCTCCCTCTGACCTGTGGCAGCCCAGTGGCATGTTTGGGGTTAAAAACAAGCTTTTCTCTCAATTAACTGATCTGGTTTGTGGTGTAGACCTACAACAATTGTACTTGTGTAAGAGCAGACATAGAATGAAAATCTAGGGTGGGATCTCTGAAACTAGGATGAGGAGAGGAGTGGGTTGCGGTTTTTGGGGATTGCAAATCCAGTCTGGTGGTGAGCTATTGCCAAGATGGCCAGCCTGTCCTCTCCCTTTCCTCTATCGTTCCTCCTTCACTTGTGTTAGATGTAGAAATCACATGATGACAAGATGATTTTCTGCCAGATCAGCTTTCAGGCTGTTCTGGGTAGCCAGGCAAAAGAGGAGGAAAGATTTCTACCACACCAGTGGGCTGAATCCACCTGCCCTGTGGCTGTATGACTGGGAGCAGGGGATCAGTGTGTGGCTGGTGACCGATGGAGGGTCTGGCCCTTGGACTGACCAGCTAAGATCATCTTTGACTGCATTGGGAGCCTCAGCCAGAGGGAGTAGTTTCGTAGAGTTTAAACTAGTAGGCTGCTGCTGCTACCAGAGAGGATATCCTGCTTCCCACAGTGCTTCACCATGGCTCCCCTTTCTCATGTGTCACCAAAACTACTCACAGAGACGGGCTATGAACCAGGTCAGGATATTGGTTCAGATTTTAATAAGCCTTTTTTCTTCCCCCTGCAGATATATGTTGGATAGCCAAGTGCTCATTTTGGCACAAAGAATAGGGCTAGGAGAAATTTTGGGGGACAGGTGAGACCAATTCTTTTGGCTCTGAAATTAAACCCTCAGGTGCCTGTTTCGTGGTGCAGGATGAAGTGATCCAACAGGTTTCTGCTGGGGATGTGCTTCACTTTCTCCCCTTCCCATTCCCAGCCACATGCTTCTAGTGCTTATTTTGCATTCATTTTGGCACTCCTTCGATACCTCTGTGAACAGATCCAACTTGCTAGCCTGGTTTTCCTCGGTCGTGTAGGTTGAATGTGCACATTGGAGGGGCTGATAGATGCCAGCAGCAACTCAAGGCCAGGGCAAGGAGGGTGTGTGGTTGGGAGAGGGGAGGCAGAGGGAGAGACAATCCCCCTAGTGCTGTCTGGCTGCTTCTGGAGCCAGAGCCCAAGGGGGAAGGAGTGGGAAACCACATCTTCTGGTTGAACCTTGCCGTGCTAAACCAGTCTGGTGAGCTCTGCAGACAGCTGGACCCACGTGCCTCAGAGGCTCCTCTCCCTCCTTGCTAAAAGCCATTCCTTTTGTCCTTCTGGTTGTTTCTTCGTCACACTGTTGATTGTTTTCGGAAGTGATATATGTATGTACATCTCAATTGCTTGGTCTCAATGTGGATTTATAGTTTATTAGAGGGTTTACAGTTATGTAAATTTGCTGTGAAAAATCTACTGTCTTTCAGGTTTGGGTCTGAAACATCCACATGTTCTGTTAGCCTAAGGATTCAGTAGTAAAATAAGAAAATTAAAAACAGAAAGCTAAAATTATGTTGAGAGTATAATTTTCTCTGTAATGTATAGGTTAAGAAAGCACACATCAAATGCATAAAGTAACTTAAAAGTTGTGTAAGTCAAAAACCTGATTTACATGCATTTGAAGAGAAAAGTAACAGAATTGTTTTGCCCCATTTTTGTGACTTTCTCTTTAAAAATAAAAAACCAGCCAAGTTGCTGTTGGTTTGGCAGCTGTGCAGGTGACATCAGCTCTTCCATTGTGAAAGATCTGCTGTCTTTTAAACAGCCTTATGGCATTTCATCAAGTTTTGGTGATTCAGCTAAATTAAAACCCAACTGGATTTAAGTCTCAGTTCCCCTAACTGCTAAACCAAACTTATTTCTGACCACAGTCATTGCTACATGGCCTGTCTTGAAGCAGTATTGAAACTTTATATCCCACAGAAGGCAATTTTATTTTGAGAATCAGAAGTAAAAGACATGCTGAAAGAAAATGTACCCTTTTATTCGGAGTTGTTAATCGGAATCTTTCAGTACGCACTGTATTAGTTTTAATCTGACTTGCTAAATTTATTAATGAATTTAGTGACTTCCACAAAATCTTGTAGACTACATATGTAGCATCACTTTCTCTTCAAAAAGAACTTGAATTTCTTTAAATCAGAAAGATGTACTCAAAATAAATATGTTTGGGGTGGGGCTGGCTTAGGCTGAAAAAAACTTTTACCTTCATTTAAAATTCCAGACTTAACCATAAACTAAAACTTCAAAGGTGTAATGACATCGTAGATTACTAATTGTAGTAAATTTATTTGGAAGGTGTATCTATTCAGAGGCAGACATGCAAGACAGAGAACTTGTAAAAACATTTTGTGATTTTTCTCCAAACTTTTATTTGCCTAGAGCAAAACTAATCAAATTTTACATTGTTCTCCTTGACATTTGAAAGAAGGCATTACCTCATATATTGCACTATTAATTGCCAAAATAAATGGTTGCTTATAATAGGCTGGATCTGCTATATGCAGAATATACATATGATGTATTACAATCAAGAAGCCTTTTCTATTATGGGACTGATGTGTCATTTGTGGACATTAAAATTGCATTATAATGGCTGTAGCACTGTATATTGTATCCATACAGATACCAAAACGATTCATCTTGATTAAGGAATAGACACTCTAGGCTCCTCTAGGTCCTGTTTATTGCTTATTTTGCCTAGGTAAAAGGTGATTCCTGAGAATTTGTAGGGCAGAAATTACTTCTTCTCCAGTTCTATTACTGATGATCTATTTTGTTTAGAATTACTTAGGAAAAAGGAAAAACAAAAAGAATAATGTGGGAAAAAATGTGTCATAATGGAGTTATTCAGTAGCAGCAGAAGATGCATGGATGAATGTGCTGGGTGAGTATTGAATGGGACAAATATACTCCATGTCTGTGACAGGCTTAAGATCCAGAATCTGCTCTGGAGTCAAAACTGTGCAGAAAATTGACCAGCATGGTCAGCTGACTGAGCTGGAATGGGAGAATGGTCAAGAATGGACAAAAACACAGACATGTTCTTTGCTTCTCCAAATTACTATTTTTCTGCAAAATTATACTTATGCATGCTGACCATCTGGACTCTTGTCATCTTCCCATTTCAAGAAAATTACAAATTGCAATGACCTCTTATAAGTTTGTAAGGCAGGAGTTGCCAGCATAGGACCCTGGATCCCTGAACCGCTTCATGCAATGCATGTCATGCTGCCCTGGCAGTTCTGGACAGAGCTCAGCTCCACTCCTTAATGGGAGGCTGCTGTTTCAGCAAGCTCTGCTGCCATTCACATCAGAGATAAGTGGTGTTTTTCTTTTGACTGTCAGCTGTATGAGTTTCTGGGATGCAGCTCTTGCTGTCACAAAGTTTGGGCTGTGGTTCTGTGTTGCCTTGGCTCTTAACCCATCTGCATCTCAGTGTGAACCATTCATCCCTGCAGTATTCAATACTAGAGGATTGCATGTTTGGTGAGCCTCATAAATACTAATCCCCGTGTTTCCTTTGGGATGTAGATAATCTCTTAGAATTTAGAAATGTTCGGTCACTTGATTAAGTGTGTAATGCAAGTATCATGATGGGAATTCGGAAATCCCTCTATACTGCATTTTATGCTCCATTGTATTCTTTAATTATTTGAACATAACACTAGCATTTTGTATTTCTATGTAGGTCTTCATGTAAATGGTAGATTACATTTTTCAAATTAAATATCTCTGAGCCATAAACTTGAGAAGTTTTAATCGTGCACAGGTTGTTAGAGTTGCTGCTAAGTTCTCTTTACCTTCAACACTGCAGCCTTACAGTGATGCAGATGGGGTTTGGGTGTTTCACATATAAGGCCACCACAGCATGACATGTCTTCAATAATTCATAAGCTCCATTACAATCAGTTAAAATTTGTTTCCTGGAAAAAATAAGATTTTGATTTTTGTTTTCCTTATTTTCCCATTGGAAGTGAAAGTTTAAAATTTATTTTTGCTGTCTCTCTTTTTGTGATGTTTAACATTATAAGCTGTAATACCAAGTTTGCTCTTATTTAGAATAACTTCAATTTTTTTATTCTGTAGTTGTGTAAGAATGTAGTAACCTGGATAAATGCTTCACCCACTTGTTGTGCACAGGGATTTTTTGCAGCTGTCAGTGATTCTGAATTTAACTCAATTGTTTGTGTGGTGTGGCTTTTCTGTAAAGAAATCTTATGTTGTAAAAAAGAAGGTGAATACTTCAAATGCCTGCTCATGTTAAAATTAAGCAGAGTATGTATATTAAAGGTAAGAGACTGAATATGATATTCTGGAATAAGTCTTTCCTTTGGAAACAAACATTACTATGGTAAAACCGACATTAGAAGGAATAATACTAGATCTATATGTTCACAGCATTTAACTAAGTGATTTAAGATACGTGAGCTTTGCTATCTGAGTTCGTGTACAGCACAGCCCTACACGTTGTCAACAGGATGGCAGGAAATTGCAGTGTCTCAGGGCTCGTCTGCTTCTTAAGATCAGTATTCTGTTCATTCTCCCAAGGTTAAGGTCAAGGCTATTCTTCAAATGTTTTTATTTTAATAAAATAAGAGAGAGGCTCAGAGTTTTGTAGAAAACTCATTATTGCCATAAAGCAGCAAAAGGTCACAAAATGTCTTTCCTCAGTGAAGTAGCAAAACCCCTTATTTCTTCAGTAATTCATTGTCACAGTGTAGGTTGACATTTCCAGGGTTTCCTTGTTGAGGTGAAATAATTGCTCTACACATCACAGTTCAAAAAAAAGAGGAATCAGTACAAAGTACATATATACAAAGGCCTTGTAAGCTCACGGAGCCATCTGCATTTCAAAGTGACTGTAACAAGATTGTTCTTCTGACATACTTTCATGAGCTCTCACCTTAATTAAAACATCAGAGCTACAAATACTTGTGCAACCTCAGAAATGTGCCTTATAAATGGGATACGCCAATATAACCTCCTATTTCTGTAACTGAAATAGAAGAATGACTTTCTGCTGGCTGGTACTGACTAATGAGCTATTTTTCAGAAAATACTGTAGAATATATATTCTATTCACTGTAAACATGGAGGGAAAATTGCTGGCTTAAGAAGAATGAGCAGAAAAGCAGAAAGGAATTGACTTTTTCTGGGTGAAGACACAGAAGTGTGGATGGAAGAAGGTGCCTTGTGTGACTTAAGGCCTTTTCAAAAAATGTGCAATATGTTCTGTCTGGTGAGGAGAGCTGTCTGTCTGCTGTAGTACAGACCGTCACCTGAAACAGCAATCCACAGCACTGCAGCCAGCCTAGAAATAGCCACGAAGGACTTGTTCAGCTCTCACATTGATAGTGTTATTGTGAAGAAGGAAAATGATACTTAATTAAACAGTGCTGTTCAAAGCTACCTTGTAATTTTGAGCTTTGATTTCTATGAGATTTTTTGTCTTTGCTGTTTTATAACAAGGCAAAAGTCTAAGAAACATTTAGTAACATTATGATTAAAGGTTTGGTATTATACAACAAGCAATGTCTATGCAAAAACAGTCTGCTCCCAAACAAAATACTTTTATATATACTTTCCTTAAAACAGTCTAAATGACCTGTTGGGGCTTTGATATTTAACTTTTCCCCTGTGTTGATGAAGACTCTAAAATACATATATTTTTTGAAACATTCAGTAAGCTCTAAATTTTGGCTTTATTGTTGATGATGGTGACAGTGAATGTTAAGATAAATATCCATAACATTTTTTCCTGCCTGTTTATCCATCTCTTCCCATTTTTGCATTTCTTCCCAAGATTTCAGTCATGTATGTAAGAGTTAATTCAGAGACAATGCCATGAAGTTGGTTCAAATCATATATCCTATGAAAGAATATATCCCAAGAAAGAATAGTCTATACATTTATAACATTATCTATTATAATCAGGAAATAAAAAACAATTCATGCATTTTTGTGGGAGATACTCTAATTTCATTTTTGCAGTTCATTGACTGAGATTTGCTAAAATTCAGCAGTTATCAATAAAGGCCTTAAGATAATTTGCAGACTATCAAACTGTTCATGGTGAGATTGACATTTTTAACCAGAGCTGATTATACTTTTGTTGACTGAGCTGTGTGCTGGAGGAGAGCTGAACTCAAGAGCTGAATCAGTTGCTGGAGGAATATGAATTGTATTCATGCCAAGGTAACAATGTGCTCTTTGCCAAAGCAATAGGGAGAAATTCTCAAAACTCTGTCTGGATCCTGCTTTGTCGTGTGCATTTCTTGAAAACTAAGCGACAGACTGCTCCACAGAATCGAGTCTAGCAAAAGGCAATTCTTGTCATGAAGTTTCCATTGTATAAAATGCTAAAAATAAATTTGCAGTACAACACCAACAAATGCATTATACATTCATGTGAAACACTGTGAAAAATTTTCTGTTTATGGTCAAGTGAGAATTTTGCTTAGGGAATCCTTATCTACTTGTATTGAGGACTTTTTCTGCTTCTGTAGCTATACGGGAGAGAAAGTTATAAGTGAAGAGTTAGAAATCTATGGAGAACAGCTGTGTGTTTCTGTGCTGTTAACAAACAAATGTGACATTTTAAAAGACCTTGTGTTTATAAATAGAAGATATATAAGGACCAAGTGTATCTCCTAACTGTAAAAAATATTAACTGTAGCTTTTGTTCTTTAGCTTTTTTATTTCTCAATAAAATTTTCTTTAAAAATACAGTCTTACCTTGCAGGTGAATAGTTGATTCATCTGAGTAGTTTAAGATTTTAGGGACTGTATAAATTATATTAGTACATTAGAGACAGTCCAGATTTTCAGTGTATGTAAGAGACTTGATTTAATATTCATCAGTGGAAATGAAAAATGTAGTACTTTCTCTGTTCTCAACACTGTAACCACTGTAGTCTAGGGTATATAATAAAAACTTCAGTCATGTTCAATATATTATTTCCTGAAATTTGGAAGGAAAAAAAAATCTTATGTTTAAGTAAAGCATGTTGGTGCTTAATCAAAAACATAAAGCAAAGAAAATCAAATAGAATGAAAATGCATTCATTTCTGACAGAGCCTGTAAATCCATACTACTTTTATTCTTTGTGCAGATGAACAATGTGGATGGTACTATTTTCCAACTGTTGAAGTGGCCTTCACTAGAAGTGGTGTATTTTGAAAACTATTTCTCTGTTCTTATGTTCCCTCATTAAATTTTCTTGCAACCTTTTCCGTTTTCCCTAGATCCAGGTAATTAAAAACTGGGAAATACCAAAGGAAATCTAGGTGGTTTTTTTTTCATGTAGCATTCTGGGTTTTTTGGTGTAATGTAGAGGTCTGGGACTGAATGTATTTGTAGGCTGTCTGCAAGTCAAACTATGGGCCAGATGACTTGCAAATGAAAACTACCCTGTGCCTACAGAATATTTTGCATCTTGAATGCCAGAAGAACATATATATCATTGAAGTAAGATTTACAGGATAGTAGAACATTAAGAATGTATTACAAATGGTGTAAACTTCTGTAACAAATAATAAGAAACCACTGTTGTAATAAAGTGTAATAAACCACTAACTTTCCTTACTGTCATATATAAATTGAAAATTCTGTGTACAAATTGGTGTTAGTGGAAATCAAAATTACCCAAACCCATCTGGATATCCCATCACTTATTTTCTATGTTGTCATTAAAAATATCTGTATGTATTATGTGATGTGAAATGTAACATACAGACTTTCACAGGCTGGGAGAAATCTCTCCTGAAAGATGGGAGGTCACTGTTCAAAACTGTTGGTAGCAATCAGAGTAACTCCGTTGGTTAGTGCTTTTGGTGTGGCCTGAGAATTTCCTCAGGGAGGAAACTATTGGACAGTT
Organism: Pardalotus punctatus; assembly: GCA_013400915.1. Taxonomy (NCBI): domain Eukaryota; kingdom Metazoa; phylum Chordata; class Aves; order Passeriformes; family Pardalotidae; genus Pardalotus; species Pardalotus punctatus. The sequence goes on along the minus strand of VZTX01008570.1, from coordinate 62,902 downwards.
GGAAAAACGTTGTTGGAGGAAAGCTCAGAAGATGTGGTTGTGGGAAGCAGTGCTGACCACAAAGAAAAGTTGCTGGGTGGCTTCCTGAGTTTTACTACAGTAAAGCTATGGTTCATTTCTTGACTTTGTGTTCCTCTTTGTGGCTCCATGCTCCTATAAAGGATCAAGTCTTTGGGTTCCTCTTACCTGAAGTCTGCCTTTATTCTGCTGTTTCAGTGCTCAGATAAGTATGTTTAAGTCAACATATTGACTTAATTTTAACGTTTTCTGGATTTTCTAGAACTTCAGAGCATAGTGACATGCATTTTGGAGCAGGGAAAATTAATTAATTAATTAATCTGGAATTAATTTTTATCTACTCATCCATGAGGCTCAATTTTTGGTATAATCCATGGCATTGTGTGTTCTTATTTTCTTAAACTCTTTCTTCTGAGAAATGGTAATCATGTATTGGCACTTCTGTTCTGATTTCAGAATCACTTTTATTTGAGGAGTTGATTAAAGCTTATGTGTTGTTGCCAGAAGTAAGTGCTGTAAATGCAAATGGGGAAGCCTTTTGTATGAAGGTTTTGTGGAAAACACATTCTGTCTACTGAACTGTATGGATAAAGGGTAATTTAGCTTCATTTATTTGATTAAGAGGGGTTGGTAGGGTAAATTCCTTGTTTGTTACTGTTGATGCTTAACCAGTCTGAACCAGAGCCCACTGGAATTAATGGAAAGGTTCCCATTTGTTTCAGGGTAGGTTTTTTCCAAGCCCTAACAGACTTCCTGCTGTTCCACAGTTGAGCATTAGTAAGGCACAGGAAGCCTGCCAGTCGTGCAGGATTTGTGTGTGTGCATGTGGTGAGATTTCTAGGAGGCTGAATACTGCTGTCATGAAGGTAATTTTTGTGTGGAATTTCATAATATTTAAGAAAGTTTTGGATTTTTTTTTAACCTACACTTCTGCTATTGTAAGTACAAAAGTGGAGTAGGATGATTAGAAGGAGTTTGCATTGTGTATTGTTAGGAAAATAATCACTTGTGACTTTTTTAACTGCTTGGGTTTTCTTTTTCCTATTTACTGGGCAACATGTAAATAAAAATTTTAAATCCTGATGATAGCATCAAATAATGTAGCTAAGAACAGAAGCTTTTGTTTTAATGGAAGCAGTACCATTTTTCTGACAATACATACAAGATGGTGAATACAATAGCAATTTATTGGATGATTAAAATAGTATGTTGATTTTAAAGATGATAATGAAAATACTAGAAAATACTCTCTTTCTGTTTGGGTTTCATATGTAAGTGGTTTTTGGTTTGCCAGTCCCAGACTTCTGTCTGGGGATCTCCTCTGTGGTTTTTGTAGACTACTAATCAGATCACAAGAGGCAGGGAGGCATATGCATCGCCTTACTATGAAAATAATATTGGTTACTGTTTGTTGGTTTTAAGTCCTAGTGGAGGTAGAGTGCATGGGTTTTTTTCCCAGTGTTCGATTCAACTATTAAGCAGAATTCTACTCTGCAATATATGGAGTTGTTCACTTCTCTCTAATAAAAAACATTTTTAAAAAATAAGGGAACTTTTTTAATGTCTTAGAGTATAATCTCAGCAGAATTTGACGTCTAATTTATCCCCTTGAGACTTGTCATTGCCAGGTGACACTACCTGTTGAAAACCTGTCTCCTGAGAGTGAGAGTCTTCAGTTAGTTCATAGTCTGTATGCACAATATTGAATTATTTTAAATGCAACATCTTTTTTTTTAAACGTATGTGTAAGTGCCGCTTCATTCCCTAACGCTGCCTCACAGCAAACACTAGTTTCTGTAGTTCAGTAGTTGGCCATTCCTAGCCAAAGCAGACAATGAATTTTCTAAGTAAAGAATTTATGTCTCACTCAGTGTTTCAGCCTGTTTGAGGTTTTCTCACTGTGGCTACACAGTGTGCAGTAGTGCTGCTCCACATCATAGGTGATGTCTAGTTAGGTCAGGTAGAGTCTTTAGTCACACAGAAAATACTGAAAACTACCTGGGTTATGGGCCTTCACTCAAGGTGCTTCATGAGGTATGTGTAGTATGTTCAAAGTACTCAAAGTATTTGGCATGCATGTTTAAGTGATACGTCCCCTGTCATCTAAAGCAGTAAGGTTTGGATTATATGATTGCATTTGGCCAATGTCACACAGGATGGGAGGGAGTGAACAACCTGATCCCTGGGGTTCCATAGAAAATGCAGATTTAAGTAGAGTGTACACCTAGCAGAGGAGTTTCATTAATGAGGGATTGCATATCACTTAATCTTGCAACTGGTTTCTGAACTTCCTTGGTATTGTCTTTGAGATGGGAAGACCAAAACTACAGTTTTCAGCTGCATGGGGCTTTTTGCTTTGTTAATCAGTCATTTTCTAATGATTCCTTGCACTCAGTTCTCTTTTTGTCCAATGCTGATGTAATTCTGAAAAAGCATCAGCTCAATCTCTCATGATTCCAGGGTTTCACTCTTTGTTTCGAGTGACACAGAGGCCATTATTTTATATGTTTATATGAATTAGAGATTATTTTTTGACACATGCATCACTTTACCTGCATTTGTTTTAAATATCATTTACTACTTTAATGCCTAGCATCTATTTTATATATCATTTACTGCTTTAATGCCTACTACCCAGCCTCATACATGGCTTCTGTCATTCTTCACAGCCAGCTTTAAATAACTTGTCATCACTCACAGACTCTGTCATCTCACTGTTCATTCCCTTTTCCAGGTTATTTGCAATATGTTCAAGAGCATATAGGTCCCAGAACAAGTTCGTGTAGGAATCCAGTGGTGGTCCCTCCAGTGTGAAATCAAAACTAGTTTTGTTTCCTAATTTTTTAGATGTTTTGCTATCCACATGAGGATCTTTCCCTCTTTTCCTGTCGTTACTTAATTTATTGACCTACATGGCCATGTGGTATGAGAAGTAAACCTTTGTTCTGTGTGGATCCTGTCATATGTTATTTAAATATTGGAGTGGAGTAGCCAATTAAGTTATATGGGGTGTTGCATAGCCAGACAAAATTGAGAAAACGCCAGAGAAAAATTTTGGTTACTAAGAAAATATTTAGGGAATCTCTTTGTGTAGTATCATTACAAACTGCAAGGTTTCAAACTACTTAGACATTCAGGTTAATATGTCCACAGAAAATGCTGTGATAGGTCACAGAAAATACTGGTGATATTCCTACTTGGGCTGAATGCTCTTGAATATGCTTTACACCTGCAGAGCAGTAGCACCTGTTTACTGTTTGTTTCAGATAGCTTTTCAATTTGGACTGCAAAGAGTGTGAGCCTTTTAAAATCTTAATTCACTCTGGGTTTTGTGGCTTTTCTTAATACGTACTTTTCAGTCTTTTCTGTCAAGCACGTTGCAATTAAGCTTGGAACTTTTTGTGATTATATTTCCCTGTCATATGGCTGCTACATTACATTATCAGAAATGGAAGTTTAATTATAGAGGATGCTAAAATTTTTCATTTTTTTCATTTGGGAAATATACTGGAAAAGGTAGATAACCTCTAACACCCTTGTTTTACAGATAAAGATACAAAGGTAGAAGTTTCATTTGCTTCCATTTTCCTTAAAGGACGCTGATTATATGTAGTTGCTTATAAAAGAATGTTTTTGTTACTGTGTAGGATATTGGAAAATTGTAGGCCTGGCCACTCTGATACTCACTTAGCTGTTCAAATTACTTTTTGGTCAGGGCTCTGTCTCCCAAATAAATAATAAATTAACGTTCCTTTGTCTTTCTCCAAAATTGCTCTTCAGTACCCAGCATTGGCTGGTGTTGTAGACCACAGTGTACAGAAATACAGCATGCTTCAAGCAACATCCTTCTGGACGCTTCAAGTTTTGCGGTCAGGACCTTGATAAATGGCATGTTAGAGAGAACTGTGTGCTCTTTGATCTCTTACCAGCCAAGGAAACTTGTTCTCAGCATGGATCATTTTCATCATCTTAATCATACACTGAAGGCAGCATATTTTATTTTTAGATGTACTGTCTATTTATGTTGCCACACTCTAAGTTTCTACCAATTGCTTGAGTTGGTCTCAGTGAATGAAAGAAGAAGGAAAGCTAGAGGAATGAGAAGAGTAATTGATCTAAGTTTATCAGATCTGGAAAAATACCATGAATATTGATACAGAATATGTATAGTCCTGCATTTAAATCCTAGCCAAAGATTTACAGTATATTTAGTTTATCTTCATTCTTCTTATGGTTAAAAATTAGATAGCAAAGTTTAAGTGAATATACTCTTATGAAACTAATTATAATTAATAAAATGTTTCCACAAATTTGTCTTTTAGATTAATTTAAAGTGCAAGCCTTTCTTTAAAAAGCAGGTTCAGATCATACCTTTTATTTTCTTTAACTTGTGAATTTGCAAAATGTGGGTGTGGACTATCCTTAACGTTTTTTTACAAATAATGGTTACGTGGTACTTCAACTATTTCCTTAGCGAAGTAGAAAGCAAAGGATTGAAGTGAATCTTAGGAAGTATTTGCAAAGAAGCTTACAGATCTGAATTTTCCAGCCTTCCTACCAAGTTTGCAGTGGCTTTTTGTTGTTTTCTGCACTATTTTTGATTTTGGTTACATTAGGAGAATTTTTTTTCTAGTATTTCCTCTTGATTGAATATTAAATATTTTGGAGATTATCAGTGGAACTGTTGGAAACGTCAGAAGATTTAAACAGATAAACAAGTTGGATTTATAGTCTCCATACAGGAAGATGAGTAGAGAGCTTCTGATAGACATCTAAAGGTGTTAAATGCAGTAAAACTGGATCAACCCTTCTTTTCTTCTGTTACCTTGTAGCATTACAGGCATCAGAGGATCGTGAAGTTTTGGTTTGCAGAAGTAGTAGAAGAAGTTAAAAGGTTTTGAGTTGTACAGAAAATAAATGGATTCCCAGACATTTTTGTGGTTTTCATGGTGGTCAGATAAATTAGTATTTTTTAATTTTAGATAAGTTTCTGGTAGGTAACTAGGATTGTTTGAGACAAGGACCAGATGATTGATTCTCAAACACACATTGATCACCAGGGGAGAAATGTGAAAAAATTTTGCTTCCTATTTTCCACCTCCAGAAATCATTACCCAGTTGGATTGGTGAACTAATGAGTTAAACAGAAGGTTGCTGTAAGTGTATGCAAAAATATGTAGGAAGACAGTTTTTTCTCTGGAAGAGCTACCCATTTTACCCTAACGTAAATGATATTTTAAATCAGGAGTACACAGGGGATACTGAATGAAGTCAGAGAGCTTTTTTGAAAGGCATGGAGGAATAAAACAGGACTAAGCACATTGCAGCATTTTTTGTGATCTTCCCTGTGCTTGGAAAGTGAAGTGAAAGAACAGATTGCTGGGCAAAGTAAGCAGTTACAGTTTATATTTTCTGTTTTATGTTGAATATTCTGTTACTAAGTAATTCTTGGGACGCACTTCAGTATGGCAAAACTGTCATCTTGTAACATTTATGTAAATTGTAGGGGCTTTTTTTAAAGTTTAAAATGGTATGACTAAAGCTGGAAATAATGTAGGTGTCAGATTCTGATTTCAATGCGAATCCATTATTTCAATTACTTTCCTCTTGATTTATGTTCTGGTATAAGTGAAAAAAAGGCCCTAAGGAAATACCTGACCTGTCTGAACAAACTGATCTATGCATTGGAAGTCGTTGCTAATACAAATTAAAGTTACCATTGCTTTATTCTACCCCTCCTTTAAAGAATAGTGCTAAAAGTAAACTAGAGAGTATCCTAGAAATTACTCATAGTGTTCACAGATTTGTGAAATTATAGTTAAACCTGAATTTGAATCATATATACATAGAGAGGAGGGCAGCTAAAGTGGTGGAAGACAACCTGTCAGAGCTCAAGGAGCATCTGGATGACCCTCTTGGTCATATAGTTTAGTTTTGGGTAGTCTTGTGAAGAGCAGAGAGTTGAAGTCCATGATCCAGATGGGTCCTTTCCCATTTGAGATATGCTATGGTGCCATGATTCTGTACTTAGTTTTTGTGGACGTTTTGACCCTTTCAGTTCAGTCCATACAGGGATTAATATAATAAAAGTTGTGTAAACTTACTTCAATATATCACTTTCTTTTGTAAATTTTTATTTGTCTCTCCTGAACTGCAAGTAATTTGGTAACACATCACATGTAAGACGACACCGAAAACCTGTCCAGTTCATTGTTCTGAGAGTAGCAGTTATGTATGAGGGTGCACTTCTCTTGTGTGGCCCCCACAGCCTGCACCTAATCTTTAGATTGTGATTTTGCATATAAAAATTTTTGATGGATTTTTCTTCCACTTTGTGAATCCCTTTATTACTCAACCTGCATGAACTTTTGGTGGCCACTGCATTCCATGTAAAGGAATTCCACACTTAAGTTTGGTTTGTAATAAGGAAGTGTATACTATCGTTTATTTTCAATACATGCCATCTTTATTTATTTGGTGCCCTTATTAGGAAAGACCAGTTGTTCCTTACTCAGTTTCTTATGGCCACACAATTTCTTAGGCCTCTGTCCTCTTTCCCTAGTCAGTTGTCCATTTTTGAGGATAAAGAGTCCTATTTACTTAGTCATTCTTCACAAGGAAGTTGTCCCATAGCTTTAATCTTCCTTGTCTCATGTGTTTGTATCTTGCATGGCTTTTCTTTGTCAGTTTTGTGACATGGGAACCAAAACTGCAGAGTATACCACATGAGGCACAAGAAGGACTTCAGTGATAGCATAATGTCCCATTCTTTGCCAGTTGTAGTATTGGGATTGCTTTTCTGGATAGCGTCTGGACATTACCTATTCATTACAACTTCAGGAACACTTCCCTATATAGCAATAGTTAGTTCAGAGCACATTCTTTTGTATATGTGGAGTGTTGGCTTTTCCCCGCCATGTTCCTTACTTTTGTTGTACTTAAATTTGTGCGTTAGCAAGACTTAATGCACTGAAAGTTTGTTCACTTTTCATAAAAAGTCCAGGATATTCTCTGCTCAACAGTCAGGATATTACTTATATACTTATCCAGTAGCAATTTTCCAACATCCTGCTTGAAGAGTATGCTATGGAATATTCAAATTGTCAAAATGGCAATTACTTTAGCAAATGCAGCCAACGTTTTGACTGATGCTTTCTGAGCATCTTGCATAGATTTTTCAGAGTTAATGACATTTGCCTTTGGAAAAGTTAGATTCCTTGAAGGTGCAGATTAGCTGTTGAAAATTACATAGGATTTTTCATCCTAATTTGAAATACATATGTTTATAGAAACAATGTATGATAATAGAAGTAAAAGAACTAAGCTGAAGTTTCTATAAGGGGCAAAGGGCCAGACTTCTAAAGTATTTAAATAATAAACTACTTTTGCAGGTAGTGAGAGTTGGCCACCTCAATTCCTTTAAAAATCTGATCCTGAAACCATTTTTCAGGCTGTCAGTACGAAGAATTTCTTGAACTACGCTATGAACTCCAAAATCACTTACAAGGGCAACGTTTTCTGAGGGACATAGCTTTTTCTATAGAGACATAAAAGGTATTTGAATACTATTTGTTGAGCTAGAACTCTAACCAAAACTCTGAAATCTTTAGACAAATTCATTTTAGCATTAAATATTTGGAAATAAATATCTGAATGAAAGGTCACTGCTTTCTTAACTAATAGAAGTTTTATAATTTCCCAAGAGACTACTTAAAAAAGAAATATAGCAACTGGTGAAGCTCCAAAGTTGGGCTTCAGGAAACAGTGGCTTCTGTTTGACAATAATAAAATTCATGGCAAAGGCTGTGGGACTTCCTTTCATGGTAAAAACAAAGCTTTAGTATTTCATTAGCCACTGATGCACTGATCTAGTGGCAAAAAAAAAGTAAAATGTTTAGCCTTTGTTTAGCACAAGCAAAAGCATTATATTTTTAATATATGTGTCTCTAAGGAAAGTATGCAGACCTATGAAGGCAGGCTTGACTACAGAGCTTAATAAAAGGCATCTGTCCTTTGACTGCTGAATTAGTCCATGGGGCTGTTGTTACTATGAACCATAATGGAAAAAAAGAAATAAAAACTTCCCCACAATATAGAACAAATGCAGAAAGAAACTGCTTAGATGCTATAAGAGTGAACATTTTGTCTTGAAATGGAAACAAAACCAATATGACTTCTTCAGTCTGCAAAATCAGAAAAGGAATCCTTGTAAAAACCATATAGCAAGGGAGAAGTCAGCCCTGGCATTTTGCATTTCACCTGCACCAGCAACAGCTCAATAGAGCAGTAGAAACTTACCAGCTGAGCTGAAGAGGACAAAGGTGGGTAAATGCAGGGGGAGGAGTATCCAAGTTTAAGGTGCAAGTCATAGGATGGGAAGGAAAGAATTCATATCAAGCAAAATTTTAATTTGTCTTGGTTCTGAATCTGGTGCTTGTGTAATGTAACAAACTGACAGTCCTGTAAGCATCCTTGTAGAGAGCATGCGAACAAGCATCCATCTGTTTTCCATGACCAATATGTCTGATGAAAGTTGACCTGTACTGTCAGGAAGGCAATGCACTTCTCTGAATAATAGGCAGTACATTTCTTTGGCACAAAATGAATGCTTGCAATGGATGAATTGACATGACTGACAGAGTTCTGTTTATAACAGCTCAACATGAGAGAATTTATCCATTTCTCTTCATGAAATTTTTCTGAAAGATAGTATTTCACCAAACCAACTTCATCCTCTGGAAGAAGCATTTCGTCATTTAGGAGTCTAGTTTTGTTACCTGGACCAAGAGCTTTTAAAAACTATTTTGTCTTCATGTATGAAACTTATTTTAAGTCTCATACATGGCATTCTAAGGATGTTTTGAAAAGAATATCTAAAAATACAATCTTTCATACCATTTATTTGAAGTATTTTAAATAGTTTATCTTGTGTAATGTTGTGGCTTCACATACTGTATGTAGCTCAGCAATCAGAAGCATATTCTTATGCTAAGCTTTAAAATCAGAAATTCAGGCTCACATAATTTTATCTTTAGACTAAGCCTTGATATTGTAGTTTTGAGACCTAAGGTTTAAAAATCATGGTTCTCTTTTTTGACCTGCTGAATGTCTTCCATTGTGCTTAAGAAAGTAGCTGGCAAAGAGAAGTATTCAAAGACACATAGCAAAACGTGTGACAGAATTTCTAACACATAACGCAATGATGTTGGAAAGCAAGCAGTATTAATCTTTAAACTGCTTTATACTTTATGGACATCACATGGCTTTATCAGGATTTATCTTCCAGAAGAAATTCTGCTGGGGTTATTTATGAGGTTTCCCTTGTTTTTGTAGGGGTTTGAGTTTTTTTTTTGTTTTTTTTTTTTAGGTCAGCTTCAGTGCTTCTTGATCTAATAGGAGCTGAGTCCTCCCCAGTCTGTATATGCATACTCTAAATGTGTAGCCCCTTTTAGAGCCTTATTAATGGTGGGAACATTATACAGGTCTGATGTAGACAGGGAACTTGGGTATGCACAAATATGTTTATTAAAGAAAAACTGACTCAAAGTGTAAAGTCCAGTAAGAAAACAGAAACTCTGCAAGCCCTTCAGAAAAAGATTAAAAATTGTGTCTTAGCATTTCCTCTCCCAGCCTTCTGGTTTTCTTTCCATTGGATGTGTATTTGCCTCACTGTGTTGTGCAGTGTTTTCTCTTCTTAGAAATACCTAGTTCTGCTTCCTATTGGCTCTTACGTGATCATTGTACATCTCATGGATTCTCATCCAAAGTTCTGTCATCTGAGTCCTTCAGATTCCCTGCAGGAATCTCTTGAAAGAAGCTAAAAACCATCTCTTGAAAGAACCTAGATAATCAACATTGGATTCTCTCCATCTTCTAATATCTCTTCTATTCTGATTAAAGTTGCCTTCTGGTAGTCTTTGGTAAACTATTATCAGCTGATACAGTTAATATAAAACTTCTAGATTTTATGTCTTGAACTCATATTATATTTATGAAAGTAAGTTGATTTGGATGCTCCTGGGGTATCTGTCTGACTCCCTTCCTCCCTGTTGGTTTCAATAGCAAACTGGTCTCCTGATCATCCCTGGTCAATGCATTTTAATTTTTTTTCCTGAGCTCCCTCATATAAGGAGCTTCAGGTTTCCTTTTGAGAGGGAATGTGTGCACAGTTGACATTTTAGTTTTCTATAGTATCTGTATATGGGACCACATCATACAGGGCTCATCCAAAGGCAGCATGAAGATACGCCACAGAAGAAGCTTTCTGGCCAGATGTGAATTTTTGTGAACACAGCCAACTCAGCACAGAGAGACAGCTCTCTGCTTGTGGGTACGGGTCAGGACCTGGAACTCCATCCCTGTAATGACCTCAGAAAATTAACAGTGGTAGCATTGACTCAGGAGATCTTTCAATCCTATATTCCTACCTGCAAAAGATAGAGGCACTTGTATGACAAATTTAACAATTCCGTTCTTGAGCATTCTTAATGCAGGTATATGAGATACACATATAATATTTGTGTACAAAATGAGTCCAGTTATCTGGACTCAGCTGTGACATTCTCCACTGCAAGTTCAGAGTTAAATACGTCCATTGAATCATTGCACAGATCTTTGCACATATATACAACAAATTGTTTATCCAGTACATAAAAATGAATGAATTATATTGCTTTGTTTTCCTACAGAGTTCTGAAAATTACCTCATGAATATGCAATGTACCTAACTTAGTTTACTGTTTGATTAAGGTCTTGGTATTGACAAGAGGACATCTTTACCACAGAGCAGATCTCCATGGGATGATACACTTTTCAACATATCCATACATGCTGCAATACGACATGGAAAATGGAAGTTACTAACTGGCTATCCAGGTAACAAAGTAACACATATTTTACACTTTATCCTATCTCCCACCTGCCACAAACACAGTTTGATTTTGTTTAATGTAATTTAACTTCTTTTAGTAATTCTGTTAACTTCTTAGGTTTTTGACCACATGCAAAGATCTAGAGTGAGCACTTCTAATATCCAAACTATGTGCTGTTTCATTTTCCAAATATTTTGTCTACAAATTACTTAAACTGTAGTGAAAAAACTGTTCTAGAATATCTCAAACTGAAATGTGAACTATCTAATATCCCTTATGGAAGGGACCCATAGGGATCACAGAATCCAAGAAGAAAGTCCTTTAAATTATGCAATATGAAATAAAGCGACATGGAATTTTGAATCCCAATGGTGCAGGTTTTTCTTTTGTTTTGGTTTTAGTTTTGGTTTTTTTTGCATAAATATGACTCCTATTTAGAGGGCCCTGGACTAGAGTCATCAATTACAGAAAAATTCTGTGTCTCCACACTGTTGCTCTGTATCTCAGAACTGACCTTTGGTCTGTTCCTGTTTCTGCAGGCTGCAGTCATTGGTTCCCTCCGCCGTCTTTGTTCAATGAATCACAGATTCAATCGTCTGATCCACCAACAAAGAGACTTTGGCTGTTTGATATTGTTCATGATCCTGAAGAGAAAAATGACGTGTCAGAAAAATATCCTCATGTAGTGGAAAAACTGCTCTCACGGCTTCAGTATTATCACAAACATTCAGTGCCCGTGTTCTACCCTGATGAGGATCCCCACTGTGATCCAGCAGCAGCTGGGGCTTGGGGTCCTTGGGTGTAGTGCACAGCTTTGCATCCTACAAAAAAAACCTCTGTAGCAGAGTCTGGTTTATGGACTCAGAGTCCTAGTGACGTATTTTGTACTTTCTTGAATGAACTATTGCTAATTGTGAGCTTATTCTTTGAGTAATTCAGTATTTCTTGCTCTTTATATGTTTGGAATCTTACTTTAGTCTTTTCCCACTCTCTTGCTCCCAAAAATTGTATGTGAAATGTAAGTGAAATGATAGAATTTTTTTAAAATATTCATTGTCTGGAATATGCTTTTAGTACAGAAGATAAACATTGCATCCTTCCTTGAAAGAAATTTATAGGAATTGATTTCCTTGAAAGGAATCATGGCAGCAGGGGCATCCAAAATGAATCAGTCTTGTGGAATATACTGAATTTCAGTTTCATATTTGTCCAAAAGACAAATTCTACTGAAAGCTGTTATATATCCATATTGGCATAATAATTTTTGCCTTTAACATGTATTTCCATCCGGAAGAGGGAAGAGTAAAAATAGAAAACCTCACATAATACAGCAACATCTCTATTTGTTGTTTATTCTTAATGTATTGAACTGGAGTAGACAGTTGTGGTCAACTGGAGTTCAGGGCTCTCAGACAGGGGGATCTTTACAGGCTGAAGAACTGGGTGAATAAAGATGTCGTGTTGTTCCATGTAAGCAAGAATGTAACCAGCAGGTAGGGGAAGTCTCAATTCCCCTCTACCAGCTCTAGAGCATAGCATCACATTTTGAGCTTCCCTGTAAAGGAAAAGTATTGACCAGCTGGAGGTCAGTGGAAAACTATGAATATGATCATGGGGAAGGTAAAGGAATGGGTTCGTTTATGCTGGTGAGGACAAAGGAAGTTGCTGTCTTCACCTACCTAATGTGAGGGCACAGAGAAGAGGAAACCAGACTCTTCTCAGAGATGCAAAAAGATGAAAAGCACACAGGGAACGTGTGGAGTTCTAATGCAATATAAGGAAAGGAAAAGAAAAAAAAAACCACACCAGGAGTTTAGTTAAATATGGGAAATGTGAGAGTATGGCAACGCTAATCTATTCATTGTTTCATTGGAGAAGATTCTGAACAATTCTATCCCTGAAGCTGGATCAAATCTGAAGTTGACCCAGTTTGGTAGAGGTGGTGAGGAACAACCAGTGACCTCCAAAGGCCCTTTTCTGCAGGAATTACCCAACAAGTCTGTGATGAGCAAAACCTTACTTTTATTACCTGCCTGGTAAGTACCCTTTCTTCTCCTATTTTGTTTCTTTATTACCATAGTGGAGTCTGTTTTCATCCTGAAGTGGGCTCTGAGCCATGAAGAAACCAAGCCAAGCAACATTTCTCAATTGCTCATCAAATTGATGCAAGATAACCTGCCAGCTCTATTAGTGTCTCAAACCCCGAGTTCTGGTGCTGCTTCTCAGTGTCCTTGGCTAAGTTCTCAGGATGCAGAGCTCAATCTGTCATCATCTCCAGAAAGCAGGGATCTAATTGCGTTTTTCCTGGCTCCAGGACCAACTCATATAAATTGCACCAAAATTTTGCACAACTTCTCAGTTTTCTCTTGGGATAATTGTGCTAGTTGTTAACAAACAGATTAATGAAGAGAAAGGCTTGACAAAATTTCTGTATTCTTTAAAAACATAGATAAAGTCTGAAAAACAGATGAAACGCAAGAAGACTGAAAATGTGTATGCTTTCTGGTACAGCTGATTCTCCACTACACTGTCTTAAATCTAATCTTAAATGCTCGTGTTTTCTACCTTTGATGCTTTTTCTATGAGTAGAAGTGAAACTAAAGCTCTCTAGAAACCTGTTCAGCTTTTTATTTTTCTCCCAGAGAGCTTTATGTTTCTCTTGCTCCTTTGTCGCTTCTGCTCCTTTATGTCAGTATTTTTTTCTGTTCTATTTCATTCATTCTATTTCATTCTTCAGCCTTGAAGATAGGGAAAGAAGAAAAGTAGTTTGGGAGAAAGTAATTCTCATATAACAGACAATATATATTGTCTGTGGTTTCATTGGTTGTATTCCTTTGGAATCCTGTTTCAAGCCAAGTTTCAATTTCCTTCTCCATTCGTCCATCAGTGACTGAAAGCAAATGGTTGCAACAGGATATGACCAGGGCAAGCTTTTCAGATTGTTCCTCACTTTTTAAACTTCAGAGCCTCAAAGATCAGTTTTCTCTTCCATTAGCTTGTACCACATTTCCATTGGGGCCCTTGGGTGTAGTGTCCAGCCTTACAATATTTTCAGTATATGAACTGTTGGTGTTTGCACAATCATGCATTTCCACAATTTCCTTCCTTTCCAGTGTCCTATTTAGACACTAGGGGAAGAATCGTCTGTTTGGTACCTGCCTCCAGGTATTTTGAATTTTCATTGGTAAAACACATCTGTTGTGACAGAAGCTCCTACTATACTGTGGTTAACAACTTTCATATTAACTACTATATTCTAAATATTAAAATATTATATGTTCTGTAGAAGTAGTCTCCAAATCAGTACCCAATCGTATCTCCTTCAATTTCATTAAACACATTTAAGCTTTTCTTTCTGTCGTGTGGCTCTTCACTCAATTCCTCCTCAAATTTTAGCTAACACACAGTTCATATAAAGACTTGATATGTGTTGGGACCAGCGCCGTGAGATCCAAGCAAGAGCAACACATAGGCAGCTCACAGGAAGGGCTCAGGTCATTACGAAGCCATTACTTTTCTGCTGCAGCCGTAATCCTTCCTGCTGATTGATTGTCAGTTCCTTCAGAACCCATTGATTAACAAAATCCTCTAACTTACATGATTGTAGACCGAGCTTTCAAGTTGGAAGGTGGAGATATGACAGCTTGCCCAAGACACCTCTGAAGCATATCCAGCATCACCAGGCTGCTGAGGTTTGCATGCTTCCTGGTGGGATACATGGGAGGCCTGCACCGTGACAGAGGTGCAGGGATCAGCACTCTCATCAGCAGCTCTGGGAGTATTTTGCTTATAACTATTAGTTATGGCTTAGACAAGTTGTAAGTTAAAAAACTCATGAATTAAGGAATGAACTAGTGAATTCCCATGTTAGTCTGGTTTGTATGAAGGGGATTAAGCCTTTGTTTGATGTGTTTGTTTCCTTTCCTAATGAGCTCATAAATCGATTTACAGACTATGTTGTCCTGTAAATTAGAGAGATCCAATTGGACCATGATGATCTTGGCTTCAGAGCACAGCAGCATTTCACTTTTGAGCTTTTAAAGATTCTTTATGATAACTGAGGCTCAGGCTCTGTTATTTGCTGACCATATCAAGGGAGGAAAAATGTAAGCAACAAAACCTTTTTATAAGATATTGCACCATGTTGACAAAGCCTGCCTTTTCCTTTAGTAGCTCCAGAAAAACCTTTATTGCAGTTCCCTTTTCTAACTTCTTTCTGTTGCAGTCAGTTTATTTTATAGTGATACGATGTTTTATGTTAGTTTATAACTTGTTTGGTGCATCTCTAAGTTCCATATGCTAATTGTAGCATACAGTTAGTAACATGGTTTGGAGTATGGAATTCTGAAAGAGTAGGGTGTTAAATTACCCTTCGTGACCTTTAGATTTACTATTTTTGTATGTGTCATAATGTATCATGTTATGTATCAACATGTTGTCCTGCAAATGTCTTTTTGGCATAAATCATCCGAGGAGAAAAAGTTCCATCAGTTCTCATTCATTCAGAATGTGTTGCTATCATTTATTTGTTGAATCCAATGCAAATTGAGATGTTGACAGCCATTCCGCAGTATGTAAGGACAATAGATCCAAGGAATTTATGTTATTCTCACTTTTTTGGTAGTGCATATTTATTTAGTGCCCTGTGTACACATGCAAGAGTAGAAAGCTAACTGTTCTCAGTCAATATCTCATATAACATTTTAGTTTATAGTAGGCATTACAACATGTGGTTGCCACAATAACAAGGGACCAGACTTGGAGGTGAGGGAAATTTCTGCACTACCTTCCTATGTGTCTTTCAGCATTCAGCACTCATATTACATGAGGAAAGATGTTGTCTTACCCACAGAAGTGGAAACTTCTGTTAATGATATTTTTAATTGGGTTTTTTTATGCTGATACCTAGTTTCGTGGAAAAGAAAGAAATACAGGTAAGTTGTGAAAGCTCAAATAATTAATGTGTTTGAATCTCCTGTCAACATCAGCTCCTTGGCTAAAGTTGGAAAAGATAAAAAAATTTCTAATTTTAATTTCAGAAGTAAGCAGAGCTTTTATGTGTTCTCTTTTCTCTATGTCCTGCAATCTGCATTTTAATGTCTTACTGATATTCTAATTGGTATAATTCATTTACTAGGAAGAGGCTGTTACATATCATTGTCTCACATAGGTATTCAATTCACCTTCTGTTTCCTCTCATTGTATTTTAAAATCCAAAGATTCAATCTTTTCTCAGCTACAGTAAACACAATTATTTACTTTATTTTTCATTTTCCAATTATTTTTGTTGGGTGGTCCTTCATAAAACATTTTAATTAAACTGAGTTAGGGAAAAAACATCTGGCTGACATGTTTAGATTGGCATCTGCAAAGAGTTGTATACTGTTCAGTTGTTTCGAACTGGGAAATAGAGAATTCTTTATATGTTTTGTGGTTGCTTGAGTAGCATTCAAAAATGCAAGTATTTTGAAATCTCTAACTAAAACTTCATTTCATCCCTTTCCAATTTAAGATTCATTCTTAATCTAGCAAACATCTGAGTATTATGAATTCAAAACTCATAATCTTTATCCTTTAGAAATTATTTAGGTTTCAGAGAAGTAACCAAGTTTAGGAAGAATTCTGACACTGGCTACTCATTTTGCATTGCTTAGTTGTAAAAAAGATGTACATAGTCATGGAGGGTATGATTTTATAAGCAAAAGAGAAGATCGGATCTGTTCTTGAGTCAAAGGCCCTATGTTCAGCCTGAAAATAATTTGTCCAACTTTCCTAAGATTAATAAATGGGTCTTGGATAAAGATCTGAGTTTAATCCTCTTTGGAGTCTCTGAACAGAAGAACCCAGAGTTTAAACACTTGTGGTCTGTATGGATTTGATGCTCCACTACCAGTCCCTGTTGGCCTCTGTGAATTTGCCTCTCATCTTACTGTCTGACAAAGTGGTTTAATGGTAGCAAGACTACTAGCAATATTCCCAAAACTGTTCCATGCTTTCTTTAAGAAACAGCAAATGAGCATGAATTACATAGAGAATCCTGTTAAGCCTGTGCCACCCTATTGCAGACTTACTGCAGAGTCCCTATGGAGGGGTGATGGTGACAGAGCCACTGATAGGACGTGTGTGATGGAGTTTGGCATGCAAAGACATGTGGTCTAGATCTATAGCCATGTTAGTAATCCTAGGGCCAGGGGCACCCAAATGACAAATAGGCAACTGAATCACAAAACATGTAAGTCACAGTCAAAATGAAAGATTACTTGACAAATAAAAACACATGATGTCAAGCATTACCAGGCAATCCAGAATCTAACCATAAATTAGGGCTGTCCTAGATGTAGGAACACCAAACCATTTCCGAGATGTAGCAGCTATTAAGGGAAAATTTTTCCTGCCTATCTGTTCCTTTGGCAGCCCAGCACAGGCCCCACTCCAGCTAGACCCCGAGGCTGTGTCTCTCTCATAACATTAACCATAGTTCTGGCATGATGGAGGAGTCAGGGGACCATTTTACAGCCCAGCCCTGCCCTTGGCAGCCCCTTTGGAGCCCCACCCTAAGTAGACCCATAGGTTTCATGTCTCTCTAACTATAAATAAGCTGAGGTTTGTAATGGGTTAGTAGTGCTTTTGCTAAGAGAAGGGGAAAATAACCTGCCAATTCTAAGTTTGAGGAGGTTAAGTAATTTTTTTGCCAGCAGGTTTCCAGCTGAATGTTTTAACTCTTTAAGCTTACTGTCTTTGTCAGCTGCAGGCAGAGAGCTCAATTGTATTTCAAGCTGGGCTGTTATGTGGGAAGATCCTGGTTGAATATATGGTGTAAAGAATTCCCTGGGGTCCCAAGCTCCTTCTTCTGAATCCAGTGCTCTCCCGTCTTCTTCCTGTGCCTTGCAATTCGTGTATGAGCTCATCTACATCGAGCAGAACTGCTGCAAGGAATAGTAAAAACTTTTTTTGGCACAGAGCAGTCAGAATGAGTCAGGCATCCAACCATGGACGGGACCAGTGACAGCCTTGTGATAATTGCATACCGTGGTTAGCAGAGGCAAAAAGGATGATGCAGTACTTCTTGTTGTGTTAGTGTTCCCTCCTGAGAGTGTTTTTGTGGGGTGGAGTGGAGAGATACTGGAAAGGTTGGTGATATATCTGTTACCAAGTTTCAAAAAGTGACTACCCGCTGCCATCATCAAAGCAGTTACCGGATGTTGATCTCCTAATCCTGGCTAAACTCAATAGCAATAAAGGCAGCTATATTTTTTCTGCAGGACTATAGTTAGCAAAAAAAGTATAGTAGGAATAGCTAGATTTGGATCTAAGGAATGCAGTGTTTATTTGGATGAATCTTCAAAAGCCACAACAAGGTACTGCACCAAAGCCACAGTTCTGGGCTGCCAGATTCTGGCATTCAGGACAGTCATAAAAATAAAAGAGCTCTGTCTTTCTTTTCTGCTATGCATTCTTGCTATTTCTTCAAGCAAACAAGGAGTCAGAACACAGTGAATACACGTACAAACAAAGTAAGCTGTGTTTGGTATTCAGCAATGCTTATTGAGTAATTTTGGGCATAGAGCCCATGGTAATGAATGGAAAACTTTGATCAGGACATCTGTGGCCTGCCCAAATAATTTCATGGGACCTGCAAATCTGCCAGAAACATCACTCGATGGCCCTATTAACCAGGGATGTTGAAGCCTTTCTTGATTGTGTACATTCTCCAAGCACACTCATGAAGTAGAAGTCACTTGATTTTTGTTGCATAGAAAGCTCAGAAATGGCTTATTCAAGGACATCTGAGCCCTTAAGTTTACCCTTCACATTTATCCTGCTTCACTGGGAAAAAACCATTTAATGAGTCTGTCCGGACAATGAAAAGATGAATGTTGAGAGCATTAAGTCAGAGGGTGGATTTAACTTCTAGCAAACATATTCTCTGTTCCAGTTTAACTGTATTTAAATCACAGTAACTAATAGTTTGGGGTTTTTTAATCTATTTTTTAGATTATAGTCAGGGAAATTCTGTGATTCCTAACTATTTTCTTGGTGTTGCTCATCAGTGTGCAGTTATCCAGGAAAATAGTCAATTTCTGGAGGATCATAATTTTTTCCCTCTTCCCTTGTGCATGTGGTAAGAGAAGCCTTTTTTTAAAAGCTGTAAACATTGTGACTGCCAGCCCAAGAACCATGAAAGCACTGCTGCCCTGTAGGTGGCCCCTATAGATGTACTGAATTTTCACTTTAACTCTTGTCCCTTTTGCTTTGTTTTCAAATATTCTGTTTTACAAGTCATACTTGATGGATAAAGCACTGTCTGAAATAATCCCAGAGTGGCTATTAGTCTGGTCTGTTCATACCCTACAGCCCCAGCAGTGACATGTTGTAGAAACAAAGTCATTCTCCTGCTTTTTCAGTTCTGTTTTGACTTCATAATGAAGAGAGCATGGTCACGGTATATTAAACAACTGCATAAGAGCAACATACATGTTACCATTACCCTGCTTCTAGCTAAAGCTCCAAAACTAATATAGTGGAGAAGCCTGGCTAGGAATTTACTGACAGTTTTCTTTTGCCATAAACTCAGCATTAGAAAAAATATCTGGAACAGCTGAAATGGCATAGCCTTTGGCTGAGTAAAAAAATAGACATATTCATAATATCAAAGGAGACTTATGAAAATATCCCAGCTGGATTTTGAAAAATGTAGGAGGGAATAGAGTAGAACAATTGCATTTCTGTTTATATTTGCCCTAGAAAGTAGCCCACTGTGAAGAAACATTTAGGAATGTGAATGATTGAGAGATTGTCTCTTAGAGGCAGCAGGTATAAGATGTCTGAAATTCCTTTGAGTTATAATTGCTTGTTAACAATGGGATTTTTTGGTAATTATTTCTGCCCACAATACAAAAGAACTTAATGTACATTGCTTTAGGTAAAGAAGTTTTTAGAATTCACCTTTTTCAGTATTTACTTTGTGATTAAGAAAAGGCCATGGTATATGGAAAAAAAATTTAAAAGCACTTTAAAAAAAAGTTATTATTCCAACACTATAAGATGGAGAGAATTTTCTGACAAAGGCAAGAGTTTCTATGCAAATATTTATTCTATTTATAGCATTAAATGCAATTGCAAGAATCCACGTTCCTGGCCATAAAGACTGACCATAGTGCTAAGAGGCAAGTGTAATTATTAACCCACAAATATCATTGAGGATTTTGTACTATGCACTGAACTATGCATTTTATATTTAACTTGTGACATAAAATATATACTATATGTGTGGACCTAATCCAAACTCCGAATCCAAACAAAGCAAGTTCCTACATTGTCTTAAGTTTGCGGTACTTCATATTTTATATTTTGGGTCTTTGGTTCTAAATACCTAGTATCTCTTTTTTCAGAAACAGTGAGGATGCTGAGACCCTGCTATCACAACATTGTTGAACAACCATTCTTTTCAGGACCTTTTCAGGGCCTGCAGCAGTGTAAGCATCATAAGCTGCGAGCAAAAGCAGACTTCTTAACAGCAGCCACTATCCATCCTTTTACTTAATATTATTTAATACATTTGGTTGATGGCATATTCAAATAAAGTAATGGCCTCTTTTTAACTGCAAATGCTGGTTTTATCTGGAGTTTATTTTCATTGTACTTTTCATATGGGTACTGCTGATATGCACGGGAATACAAGAAACTGTTTCGGAACACTTGGTTTCATCCTAAGTGACGATAATATGTTGATAATCATCAAAATTCTAGATGTAGCAGAGATCTGGCACTTCTTAGGTCCATAACACTCAGCCCCAAATGCACACACAACTGCAGTGAACTTGGAGCATTGTTTCCTTCCACTGCTGTCCTAGGGAGCTCATTACTGCACAGATCTCTCTGTATTGTCAGAGTGAAAGTGAGAATAATTCCACTCAGTAAGTCCACCCAAGGCCATAACTTCAAGGGAATGCAGTGCTCATGAAAGATCTTTTCCCATGAGCAGCAGTCAGAAGATTCTGAATTAATTAATGATTAGTTAACATCCATGTGTCTTAGATGCCATATGAAAAGCTGGAGAGGACAGGGTATTGTGAGAAATACAGATGGGGCTGTGCTTAGGAGAGCTTTTTTTGGGGTGATGGCCACTCAGCCCGAGTGCAGTCATGGTTCCAGTTTTTTTCATGACCTGGCCCAGTCAAGCTGTAGAACAGAATTAAATCTTGCTGTTTGTCATATAAGCTGGAATCATTATTTTAGTTCAGGGGAAACTCTTTGATTATTGTTCACTGATTAAGTTGTATTTGTAGTGAAATTATGGCTTAGTTTGAAGAGTAATTTGAAAATGTGATAAGATGACAACTGTTACTTTATATCACTGCTGAAAGAGGAGAAGGTTACTCTCTCAGCTAATAACTCTCCGTTTTTAAATCCATGCCTATTGCAAACATTCTGTTCTTGCTTAATGTTATTTTAGTTTTCTTCATTGTGTGTTTATCTTTAAAATAAATGTTATCTAGATATGACTCCAGAAGAAGTTAGCAAACGTACATTTATTCATTGAACTTCAGTCTCTAAACTGACTTGCAGAACAGACCTTAGGAGCTATCATTAATAAAATTTACTGCATTGAAAATGTTATGATCTCCATTTTATCATCCTTCTGATCAAAAACCTGGAAATGAAAGGTGTTTTTTTAGTAAAGAAAAAGTTATAGCTAGAAACCCTAGAAAGAAATATGTTTAAGATAGAATTTTCTTTTGGTAGACCCGTAATAAAGCCCATAGAGACAGAGAGCCCAGTAAATCTGGTAGATTTCCATACTTTTCAAATGGGCCCATATTTAACTTTACATAACTGCTTAGAAATCGAGTTCCAAAGAGCCGTAACAGTGGCTACTGTTCTTTCCCTTAGGGTCTGAACAAGGAAATCCAATGTTTTCTGGTCAGCAGTAGGAATTCCACTTTGTAATCTGACACTCTTCATTCCTCTCCTCTCAAAGGCAGTAAACCAAAAAATTAAAGGCAGAACAGATTTTCAAATCGTGTAGCATTTGTAAATCCTCATGCACATTTAATGATTTGTTGGCATGTACAAACTGAAAGCTTCGTGACCTGGCCTTTCTCTTGTCAGTTTCTGCTCTCATCACATTGTCTAGTTATGCACGTTTCACTGAGAATTCATGTTTTTCATTTCTCTGATTTCAGCATTGTTCCAAACTCATGAGGAATAAAAGGTCAAAGAAGAGCCAAGATCTTCATATTAGAAGGGTGATACAGTTCGACTGTAGTGAATGGAGCTACGCTAGTTCATACCAATGATTAGAATGATACTAGTCCCTTTTTCCTATTTTTTAACGTCTGTTCTCTAGCAAGCATGTGGTGGTTTCATGCTTCTGCATATGTATGCAGTGGTAACAATTGGATCTTTTCAAGCTCAGTGTAACTCAGTCAGTCTGTAATTTCTTTCTGACAGACTCGTTATTTCTCTGCTGATGGTATGGTTATGGTTAAGGGCAGCTGTACAATTTTAAAACACAATTTTTCTGTAAGCACAGTATGTCTCTTCAAGCACACTTCTGTTCTAAGAGCGCGTAAGCCTGCTCATCCAATGACCACGGCTGCATCAGTTGTAGAACATGGTTATAAGACACTTGATAGAACAAACATCTTGACAAACGGTTTTACTGGCTGCTATCATTTTTGTTTAATTATCTTTCTGTGTTGGATATGTATTTTTACAATAGTAATTGTAAAGTCCCTGAACTCTGGACTAAGAAAAGTATCTAGTTGCTTTGGCTGCTTGCTCTCATTAAGGATTTGTTCAAGTTCATGCTGGTGTCAACGTGCCCTCCGACTTCATCGGAAGACCTCAGTGCTATTTGAAAAAAATCAGATTATTTGCAAGCATGATACAAACTGGAGACTCAGTTGGAACTGTGTAAGCTTCCATAAGACTTGTTTGTAGTAGTAAAAAATGTAGTAAGGAGAGTAGTTAGGAAATCTCTGGTTGCTCTTTTCTGTGCTTTCAATATATGTGCTGCACTTCATCTGCACATATTGAACTTGCTTAGTCACTTCTGTAACTAATCTATTTGAGATGATTTTGAAGAGATACATATTTTTGGAATATGTCTTAAAACAGTGATATTTTCTGGGCTTGCAGACGAAATTCTGAGAAGTCCACTCCTGCAGCTAGTGCAAATTTCTGGGTAAATAATAGCAAGGTTTTGGTGAATTCTACACTTTGAGTTTGAGTACATCCCTATAGTTGACACCTCTGGTATATGGCTTTTAGCCTGGATACGTAGCCAAACAGTGACAGGATCTATGAATGTAAATTAGAAAAATAAAAACTTGTGTGTTTCTGTATCTTTACTGTAAGGAGGTTGCAACAGTAAATTCCAGCACAATGACTGTGTGCTCCTAGGGATATAATGTTGGTATTTTTCATTGCCACTCTTAGTGAATTGTGTACATCTGAGGTTTATGACTTGCCTACAAAGCAGAGAGGGATTTAGAATAAGATGCATTGATATTTACCACACCCTCTTCTTCAGACTTTCTGCACAACCTTTTGAAATTAGCTGCTGGGAGGAAGGAACGCTGGCAAGCAGTGTTAAGGAAGTGCAGTCTCAGACTCTGCACTCACTTAATTAGAAGCCTGAGACTCATGGTTAATGGTGATTAATGTTCCTTTCTGTTTTGCTAGTTTCTTCCTTGTGGGAAAAGATCACATAAAGCTGACGTACTTTCAAATAACTATTGATGTTAATGAATTTCTTCTTAAAAGAAAAGTTATTTCTAAATCTGTTACCAACAAATTAAGAATAAAACTCTTGTCAGATAGTGTGTCATTTAACTAAACCTGACAAACATAACTGCACCTAATTGTTGTAGCTGCTTCTTTTTCCCACACTGTTGTTTTAGTTTTTAAACTTCAAAGCCTCCAGATTCCTCCTGATTGATGCACTGATATTTTAACAATGTCTTTGTTGTGTACTGCAATCAGACAAGTGCTAATACCCTTGAGGAATCTGGCAGGACTCTGGGAATCTTCCAGCCATAATTGTAGCTCTATCATAAATGTGATAATATTGGCAACTTCAGATGAGTTGACAGAATGTGCTGTTGTTGAGGCTGATACCAACTTTCTCCATTGACTTGAAAGTCTAAGGGTCATTCACTTATGCATTCTTTGCTATCTCTGGTGTGGAGTTTTTTAGTGCAGTTCTGGAAGATGTTAGAGACATAAAAGCCTGCTGTATTTAAACAAAGAAGGACTGTAATCAGGGGAAAAAACAACAGGAAATCCTAATTACACGGTCAAAATAAAATTACTAGCCCAGTGAATTATAATCAGTGACACTAAATTTTAATGTTATTGTTAAAATTAATGGTTTTTAGTTTGAACATTATGAGAAAAATAAAGCAATATAAAGTTGCTGAATGTAGTTCAACTTACTGTACAACCATGTACAATCCAAGACAATCCAAGTCTTGGATTTATGTAGTAAGTTATTTAGAAGTTATTTTAGCTGAACACTTTAATATGTTCGTTTTTTGTTAACAGGTTCTGCATGCTGAATAATTCCATTGAAAACTAATTTTTGGGGCTAAGGACATTGCAGATGATTCACTACATGCCTAAATGTGTAACCTCCTCATATTTATTTAGTTTTTGGATCTGTGCCTCAAGCCGTGGTTATCACTTGTTCAAATTCTGGTACAGACCATCCACTTCTCAGGTAATAAATATGGTTTCCTCAAGTTCAGGGGAAAAAAACACTTGATTTTTATGCTTGTGAGTTACTCCACATTTCTTCTTTCTCTGGATTAACAGGAGGAAAATGTAAGATAACTGTCATTTAAATTATCTCATAGACCCATGAATTGCAAAGTATTTATTCACTGGATTTTATTTTTTATGACGAGACTATGAAGAATAAAATACTGTTTCCTCTTTGGCTGTTTTTTGAAGAGAGAGTGATTCACTTATTATGTTTAGAATAGCACTAATGGAGGTTCAGGGCCACTATCATTCTTTAATTAATGTGACAGATGGGAGATAAAAAGGTGCTCCTTATTTGTTTTAACTGCATGTACTCTGTCTGGGCTTCCTGAAGACCACTTGGCCCACAATCACTTTAAGAAATACCATGATTTGGCTCTGAGTCAGATGTTTAGATTGAAATCAGATAGTCAAAACCACAAGAATCTTAAATTGTTAGAAATGGTGACTGTTCCAAAAATGTGAATCCAGAAGACTGGCATACACACAGTAAGTGGAGGACACATATAAAAGCTCCTGATATGCCCTTAGCTTCAGGTTTTATTAATTAGACTGCTGTTATGTCACTGGGAAACCACGTGCACTTTGCTGTACAAAGCTGGGGTTTTTTGTTTGCTGTTTCAAGGCCAGAATATATATTCTGCATATCAACAGTGACTTCAATCCTAATTTTCACTGTCAGAGTTTGGTCAGAAACTGCTTCATGGAACCATTTCTTAATGACCTTGCACCTCTCTTTCCTTTCTTCCTGCAGCACTGGAAATGACTGTGTGCTGTGTCCAGGACAGGCTGTGAATTCCCCATCAGAACATGATGAACATTCCTCTGTTGAAACAGAGAGGTGTAATTCTGCTTAGTTTACTAAATTATATTTAACGATTTTCTTCTTTAGGATTTTCTCCAAGTGCTCCAATGGTCGCAACAAATCGTAACCAAATGTGACTCCCAGGAAAGATGATCAACTGATCATCAACATCAAATTTTGATGTAAAGATATGACTTGTTGTTCAGTGACTTTGCAAATGTATCCGCCAATTTCTTGTGTAACAATCCCCTGACTACCACATAAAAAAGGCCAGAAAAGAAATCTTAAGAGAAATAATACTGGTTTAAATTTGTCATTTTGTTAAAACATACTCACCTAGCAAAACTCCATATTTTAAAGTTTTCTGTGGGATAGTTAGCCTGGCTTATTATTGCATGGTGGCCACCACAGTAATATTTTCTGAACTACTGCTGATGTACTCTATAATTATTGAATTTGGCTATGATACCAAACTCTAAGGTGTAGGTAACAGCTAAGTAAGGTCTTATACATTGGAATAGCAATTTCTGTTATTTTGGAAGTCGGAATTTTCTTTATTCACTACATCTCTTTATGGATATTTTGGTACTTCAGGGAAAGCATGCACTAATAACTGTGCAGTACTGTTGGTCAATATGTGCCTTAATTTTCTCTGTAATTAGTTTCTTCCTTTATCTTTCTTCTTCTGTTAAGTAGCCCTATAATTATCATCATTAACAATGCTTACTTTTAATCAGTTGTGGTATTTTAATTCTCAATTCTTATTTCTTCCTCCTTATTATTCTTAATAATTGCGATATCCTTGCAATAGCAGTATCATCTGCATCTAAATGCAAATACTTTGTTTCCAAGCTATTGTTTTGATTCCATCTTATCTGTTCAAATAAGGAAAGGACGAATTCCTAGGACTAATTAGTGTAGTGTTTCATTAATGTTATCTCCAGCTAATTATTTTCATTTGTGTTTTAATGTAGATCATTCATCACTTCTTACACAGCTAATTTAATTCTTTCAGGAATGAAAAACATAAAAATGCAATTTAAAGTTTCCTACTTACACACAACATAGTTAAAGATGAAGTGTAGTTTAGTGTGTGAGAGAATCTTTGAGAAATAAAAGGCTGCTGTGCTTCTAAGTGTGTGATCCAAGGCATCTTTCTTTAACAAGGATGGATATTGCGGAAGCAAGTTCTGTGCCACAGTCAGAACTGACCAGTAGCAGGAGTAAGATTATTTGATTATTTTGCAGAGACAAGTCAATTGACTCGTCAGGAGACAGGGTTATCACGGAACATACACAAACCAATGGCATAGAAGAGAAATTCACATACCTCATAGTGAGATGGTGCAGTATTTGCGGTGTAGGTAACTTTAAGGGCTATGAAAAATAGATATCATTCTCCATGAGAGCTATCAACCCATTTAAAGAAAGGGATTCAAATTCTGAGTTTTTATGATGTGACCAGTAGAATCCTGAGTTACAGATCCCAGTGGATCTCTCATGCTAACCTATGCAGATATGCACCTAAAGGGTAAATAAGCAATAAGGTGAAAGAAAGTGTTGTGGAAATGCCAGTCTTTAAATTAAAGGAAAGGTAAGACTAGTGAGAAATATGTATTTTAGCATAGGACTGGGTCCCTAAAGAAGTTTAGCAGCCTGTGGACCAGAATCCTCAGCCCCTAGACCAGCAAAGGCTCCTAAATATGTCCCATCTATTTATATTTGGGCTGATTTTCACATTCTTTTAAAGTTGATATAGAAATACCATATCAAACAAAGCAATTTATTCAGATTTCAGTGAATAAGTGGAGAAAGACAATTCTTCCTACAGGGAAATACCATAAATCCTCATTATCAGGCTCCTTCAGATGGGTCTTCTCTCTCATTAAATTTATTTTTTAAGTTTGTTTTAGCCAGCACAACTCTTTATTGATAAAACCTTGTTCGCTCAATTACATGAATTTTAAAGGCAAAACACTAGACTAACATTTTGTGGCTTAATAATACATACAAGCTACTATTAAGCTGAAATACAAAGTTAGAGTATTACTTTACAGAAATTCAATTTTATAATGAAAAGGCAAAATACTTTCAAAGAAGCTTCATGCAGCACTATGCGCTTTCTGAAGACACTTCAGTGTGTTATATAAAAAGAAAGGGTTTATTGTATTCATTTGGTTTTGCATTCTTATCCAAAAAATAATTTCCTTACTTTGTCATTAAGAGCTTCAGGTACTGGAACAATTGTGAATGTGCTGACACAAATTTGGGGTTTCTTAATAGATTCCTTTTTGAGCTCTGAACAAGTTCTGAGGTTATATGTTTTCTTTTAAGTGGAGTAAAATTTGCAAGTGTGTTTGCTGGTTTTAAGCCAGTAGTGGCTCACTCTTTACAATTTATTCAGTGTATGTTCCTTGAAAGCATCTAATATTTAGGCTCACTTAAGTTTAGTGTTGTATGCTGAAATGAACAATGAAATCTGATTTCAAAAATGTTAGTTTTTAAAGTATCATGGTTAAACCTCTTTGTACATCTTACATTATTTTTTTTCCGCTTAAATCAGAAGGCATGGCCTTCTCCTAAGGAAGTTAACATTATAATACTCTGTAGTTTGCCTGGTTACAAGGAAATTGCTACATTGTAACTGTTAGTACATAATTGTGGTTAGTAATTGACAAAGAAAAGCCTACTGGTGTCAGTCAGTATGCAGGTGGTATCAAAAATAGGTGCTTCAGCCTTAAAAAGCATTTTTCTAATTTACAAATCTTTTTTTTAGCAAGAGTCAGATTTCCCCAGGTTATGTAGACTGTATATGATCCTCCATATTAAAAGATCATTCCCGAATTATTGTCAGTATGTACGTGCATATCTTTTGTTCTTTGGAAGAGATGTGCAGTTATGTGCCCCCAGGCTGCTTAGGACATCTGAACCTCTTTAATCTGACACATGTCAGATTAGTGCTCTTGTGAGGCCATAAATGTGAACATGATGTAGCCCCACAGGATGTGTTAATGCTGTCAGAGGCTTTTTTGGAGAGAAAGTATGTCTGACTTGCAACATTATAATTTAAAATTCATATTTGATGGGTATTTCAGGTATTCTATAGCTGAAACTGTCTCAAGGTTTTTTTGTGGTTTTTTTTTTTTTTTAAATTATATATGATGTGCTAACTACCTTCTGGAAAAATTAAATACATTCTCCTAATGATGATGTTGCTGTACAATATGTCCAAAAGTTAGGAGTATTTTTAATTTTGAATAGCTTGAGGCAAGGTCCAAGCAAATGGAAAAAGAGTTACTTCTCAGGAAGCTTAAATTTAAACACGGAACAAGTCCATTTGTATTTTGTTTTTGTTTTTAATTTATTTTCAGAATTCTGGATAAGAAAAAATATATAGTGCTGGCAGAAGTGCTAGACTCCATGCTTTCCAATTTGGCTTTGCAATCCATAAGCCTCAAAACAGAAAGTAAAGGCTTCTGAGGGAGAAACAAGGATCAAGGTTGAAAGTGTGATTCAAGGCAGTATGGTTTACCATGAGAATT
The DNA here is from genome assembly GCA_013400915.1 of Pardalotus punctatus. Classification (NCBI taxonomy): domain Eukaryota; kingdom Metazoa; phylum Chordata; class Aves; order Passeriformes; family Pardalotidae; genus Pardalotus; species Pardalotus punctatus. Next base: position 33,896 of record VZTX01008570.1, on the reverse strand, counting down.
CCATCCTTCTTTTACACCATCTGAAATAGAAAGCTGATTGAACCTATTTTGGAGATGGATGTGATCATTTCATGTTATCCGTATTAGAAGTAGGAAGAGTTTCACTACATTTGTGATAAGAGCAGGAAAGGAAAGCACTGGAACTAGAGCCACATAAGACAGGGAAAGGATTTCAGAAACATTCTAAAATAGTGTATTACAGATGGCTGACAAGATGATGAGGATAGACTACTCATTCAAACTCTTGTGCTGGAAGGCATAATTATAACTTCTGTAAGGACAGTTTTATCAGAGTGCAAGGTGTGGAAATGTGCTAGTCTACAGGATAAACAAAGCAAAGGGGAATCCAATAAAAACCATACCAAACCAAAACAAAGGGGAGTCCAACAAAAAACAATTGCAAAATTGTTTGTTCCTTCTTTTGCATTCTGGCAATGCCATGGTCAGTGTGTACAATCCTGAGCGTCCACATAAGCATAAAATATGCTAGGAATCCACTTCCTATCCTTGAATGTGGGGAATGTGGGGAAAGTAGCTCAAAACCAGCACAAACTCCAGCAGGAGTAGTGGGTTATCTCTAACTTCTGATTCTCACTGACATGCTGTAGTGCCAAGGAAACTTCAGTGTAATCGTGGCTCAATTTTTCCTAAGAATTGCTAGGAATGCCCATTTTAATTTTGAAAAATGTTTCAAGCAGTTATTATAGTACTGGGAATGTGGAGCAGCAAGACTGTTTCACTGAATTTCTTTGGATAGTTTGGGTGAATCTTCCCAATTCTTAAGCAATTTATTCAAGTTTTAAATTGCTTTAAATGTTACACTCTTTGAGATTTATCTCTAATGATGTTAACACTGATGAATGAAATGTAAAAATTTTTTGAGATATATAACTCCTAGAAATAGCACTAGGATATTTCCTTTTATAATTTGTAACACAGCCAGTAGAACTGTAGAATAATTTGGAAAAAGTCCTAGAAAATGCCACATTTGTGGATAAATAAGCTAGTAGTTGAAGAAGGTATTGGAGTTGCTTTTTTTCAAGTGGATATATGAGTTGATGGAGTAATTTCAAATATTTTATGCATAGTAGCCTGCTCAGTCATTTGAATGCATATGTTTTGTCTTAGCACTCCTTGGGACATTAGAAGAGAACCAGATTAGCATAGCTGGTTATTAATGTGGGAATTTCAATAGGTGAATACCATATTTAAAACCCAGCTTCTTTAATTGTTTATACCTAATGGATGTCTTGGTTTGCTCAGTAGAAAGGATACTGTTATTTTAAGTTCCCATTAATTACTGCATCACAGTGCACTTTAAAATATTCTCTGTCCTAGAGCGCCAAATTATGGGAAAGGAGATAAAACAGCTGTTACTCCTGTTGTGTCAGGCAGCATTTATTTGGCTAGACAGCTTTTTTTTACATACTAGTTACAATAATATGTGTTTCAAAAATACTGATTAGACACAGTGATAAATCTGGATCCCTTCAGTGAGTCTGGGTGTCTGCATTCAATTACAGCTTTCTTAAAATACAGTGGTAGATTCTTCTATTGTACCATACTGGCGGAGTCCCAAATTAGTTTAACAATTAGTGTCCCCAAAACACCAATCTTGGTTCAGAGCTGGAATGTGAGACCTCAGAACACTCAGCTAGGGTCAACAGATATCTCTTGACACCCACCACAGGCCTTTGTCTCTTCTCATGTTGCTTTCATTTTAAAGGTCTCAGACTCTGAGACACTGTTTTAACTGACCTTATTTTTTCAATTTGTTTTTATTTTGATGAATGCCTGCTGCTGCCTTGCATTGGTCTGTATGTCTGGAAGAGTGCTTTCTTCATTGCTTTCCCACGGAAACTTAAGCGGCTCTGTCCTTTCCCCCCTTCACTTATTCTTCGTATCTAAATAGGTTATTAAACTAACGTTCCTGAGTCACCCACAACTTCTTTCTCCTGTAGAGATGAAATTCCAAGATATGTCTATGGATATACTGAAATGAAGTAATCAATTCAAATTCAGTATGGTTTAAGACAGCTCCCAGTCTTTCCTTCCAAACCTTCCTCCCATTTCCATTCTCTCTGCAGACAGCTCCATGCTTTTTGCTGCTCAGCACTGAATATTCCCTAGGTCATCACATGTAGATAAGTTTAGATACTGTATGTTGATTCTGTGCATAGCAACTTTGAGATAGTAATTTTTCTTTATCTATGGCTACAATTCTCACATAAACTTTATTTTTGGTCTGAGCTATAAAGTTCCTTTCCTCTGAAATCTATCAATTCAATATAGTATTGCTGTTATCCACTGTGGACGCCATTGCACCTTTTTTTATTATCTACAATATAAGGTTCTAATTTTGAATGACATTTTCAGCTTAACCACAGCCTCTTCTCATTTCTCATTTCTCATTTGCTCCTGAAGTGTCCAGTATGAACAGATGGGTTTCCCCATTCTTCAAATTTTTTTTTTGTTTGTTTGTTTGTTTGTTTTTTGCCACTGTCACTGGCTATACACTAGAGGGATCAGATTATTTTCTGTAACATCATATGCTGGTTGACACTAGAGCAATGAACTACTGAAAAATAAAATGTCATAACTAAGTGCTTACAGAAACTGAAATTTCTGAAGCTGCAAACAATAACAAGTGTTACTTGAGAAGACACATTCTCTTGCAGATTTATTTCAGCTGATGTTTTACATCTTACTTTTCTTCTGGGTAGAAGAACAAAAAACCCACAATAACATAACACCCATATCGCAGCTTAATTTCCTCTTGCTTTTCCAGACCTTATATATTTCCCACCATCTTCTGCCTCCTTAACTCCTCTTTTTCCATTTTCATTGGAGTTCTTGGGATAAGTTCCAAATGTAGCATTTTTTAAACATTATTTTACTCAAAAAAATTTCTTCCTTGTGTGTTTCTGTAATCAGATCATTCATTTGAATAGAATATTAAAACTTATTCTATTCCTCCACAGTGAGAAGATTCTGGAACAGCAGCTACTTAAAAAATAAAACCAAAATACCAGCAACAAAAATCAATAGAAATATAAATGCAGTGAGGGAACAAATCTAGCATGAATATATCTGAATCTTAAAAAGTTGAGATTGATTTGTTGTTTAGTCAATTCATTTTTAGCTTTTTGTAGGCTCTATATAGAAATTTTTTTATCTTCTCCAATATTTTAAAGTTTCCAATGACTATTCACGCTAAGTGAGAACTTAATTTTGAGCCAAATAGTGTCTGCTCTTCTTTCCAACCTGTAAGTTATTTGCTAGTTATTTGGATGTCATAGTCTCTTTGGTTGCATTTTCTGCTATCCTGTTTTGTCTGCCCTGTCTATATTCCATTCTTACAACCTTGAGAGAATGTTTTCTGGGCCACATCCAAGGCTGTATTTGTTCAGGTGAACTTCAGGAAATTTCAGGGTAAAATAATCCTTCATTCTAACAGTCTGTGGAGAATTTAAATAGATCAATTAAAATGAGGTCAGGTATTACTATCTGGAGTTATAAGTAAACCAATGTTTAGGGAGGAAAACTGTCTAAACAAATTAGTGCCTATGAAGTTAATAATTGGGAATATCTATAGGCAAGAGGAAAAAATATATCATCTTTTTCATCTCATATATTACTTAATCCAAAGTGTGCTTGTTTAACGTCTCTGTTTCCTGTTTGGATAATGCATATGTGCTAAGTTCTGGTGATGAGTTATTTGTTTGTGCAGTTGGGCTTCAGA
>VZTX01008570.1:0-25512 GCA_013400915.1 Pardalotus punctatus | reverse complement strand
TTTTTTTTTTTTTTTGGTTAATCATCTGTTTTTATTAAGCATTCTGGGAAATGTTTGCATGATGATGTACCCACATGTCAGGCAAGTAGTAGTACTGTGTCATTTTCTTTTATGACTGTAAATCCTGGGAATGGATGCATCATTGCTGCGTAAAGAATGTTACAGTTACTTTTGTTATTTATTTAATCAAAGCATACTTCCTCCACATCTTCTAAGTTGCTCCTGATTGTGCTGGACTGGTAAGTTAGGATCAGAAGTACTGCTGGCAAAGACTGAAAGGAATAATTGCCATGATCCTTTCTCGTGTTCCAGCTTGTAGCTGTGAAAATTGCTTGTGGTGTTCTGTAATACAGTAGGACAATGACTTATTAAGTGCTACATGTTATTGTGTCAGCAGAACCTCACTGAGCTGCAGGTGACTGTAGAGTTGGCAACCAGGCAAGAAACTCAGTGTTTTATTTTGCATATGGTGTAGATATTGCTGGTTCTATAATAATTACCTGAAAAGGAGAATTCATTATTTTCCTAGTATTTTGGAGAACAGAATTATTATTCATTAAAATTTGTGTTTCCAGAAAATTCTCTTTTGTTAGACATTCAGTACCCGTTGGAGGGCTCCCCAGTAAAAGAGAAATGGTGGTTGCAACAAGGGGATGTGTTGAACACAGGATGGCAGCTCCTACCTAATGTAAGGTTTCTGGTTATCCACTACAGGCAAAAAAACCAGTTTATAGGAGTTTCACCCTCAGCATCATAATCTCGACTTGTTACAAGATGAAAAGGAAAGAGTCTCTCCATGTAGGAATAGCCCCTGATGGAACTACTGTTTTCCTCGGAGCTGTTTGTTAAAGCTTGAAGTGGGAGGGTGAGGATGGCTGCTCCGCTGTCCCTAACTGTCCTCACCTCCCACGCCCACACGTGTGTTCATGCAGAGGCACAAGCACACACAACTCCTCTTGTTAGCTGACCCTTCACACCATCCAGCCTGTGGCTAGGAGAGCAGTGCTCAGCATCTGAACTGCTGGTGGCAATAAGAGAAGCTGTTTTATGTCCTTATTCCTTTCCCTGTGAACAAGGGCTTTCTGTGTCTTCGCTTTTGCTGCTTTCCTCTGTGTTTTCAGTGCCTCCCTTCCCTCACTAGAGTTCCCATTTCTCTGCTTTCTGCCTGGGGGATAAATCATTCTGGGGTGTCAGCATTTTGAACTCATTTGGGAGCAAGGTTAGAGGTGGCAAGCGGCTGGAAGGTGTTACTGGCTCTCAGAGCCCTTTTTGATGCAAAGAGTATTGCTGATGTGATTGTAGTTGACAAGTCTGTTAAAATAATACCAAAGACTTTTTCTTAGATAATTTTTCCCTTCTGCCTTCCAGCTTTCTTGAAAATTGACAGGATTCTCCTGAGTTACGATACCTAAAATCTGCCATGGGAAGGTGGAACTAACAGGATGTATTCTTCCAAAATCACTGTCCTACATACAGATGAACTGGAATTAAGCTGAATCCAGGGCATTTGTAAAGCCCAGATGAAAAAAACCAGTATTGTTATCCCTTGCCTTTTAAAATTGCTCAGGAGGTGTGGTCAGATGCTGTGAAAGCTGTCTAAACAAGTTCTATTATTTTACTGTCTTGTAAGTAAAGTGATATTTTCATGTTACACTGCTGGCAGTAGGTGATACATTTTGGAAAATAATGCAGATCTGAGGCCTTAATTTCCTTTTTATTTGCCTTTGTTCCTTCTTACAGCTCAAAGAGGTCAGACATTAACCATGGGTAAGTAATTCAACATCAGTTAATCAGAGAGCAATCTATTTTCTTAGAAGTATTTTCCTAAGAGATATTTTTGTGGAAGGTAATTCTGAAGAAAACTAAATGTACAGAGGAAAAGTAATTAAATTATAAATTTGCTGCAATGGCAAACAGATGATTGCAAATGTACCCTATCTATGTGAGTGGGTTGGGAATGTATCTGAAATTCTGAACTATGGCAATATATATAGCAGTTGGGCAGTTTCAGTATCCATGACTGAGCATAAATAAAACACAGCAAAAGATATTTAGAGACCGTTGTGCTGTTCACATAATCAATAGGATCCAGTTGCTGATTCACAGATGTAATTAAAAAAAAAACCAAACAACCCCCCACCAAAAAGCATGGTCTGTTGCTAAAGATTAATTTTTCTAGTTTTCATTGTCTTCTGGTTCTCATAATCATACTGTCTTTTTCAGGTTGGGGCTGTATAGTTAAGTTAGATGTGGGGTCTTCAAAGGAGAATCCAGAATATTTAAGACATTGCTGCATGGGAAGAATGCTGCAGCAATTTGTTTGCTAAAACATTTCTTACATATGTTGGTTTAGAGGTTGTTGGTTAGAATTTCTTTAAGGGTTTCTCTGAAGCCCATGGTGAAAACACAGGAACTAAATGATAAACCATGAGAATGAAATACTATAAAAAGAGGAAAAAATGTCTTGGAGAAAGCATCACTTTGTATTGCAGCCAGTGATAGCACTATAATAAATGAATCAAGATACATAAGGAAGGCTCATTTTAGCTGATTCTCAAATCTTTCCATTTTCACTTTTAATAGCTTCTAGTGCTCAGAAACAATCAATGAAACAATATTGCTGAAGCAGCTGTACAATCTCCTTTTTCATTGGTGTCTCTGCTCTATTTCAAATCTCTTTGTGTTAATACTGTCATATTATTTTAAAGACTGTGAAGGTATTGTTGGACTAATGTGTTCCACATGGTATCTAACATCTTACTGGTGAATATGTCTTAGATTTTAATTACAAAAAATTAACTTTAGGGTCCACTAAGTGATCTTCATTCTTTCTGACATCTGACATTGCAGATGTTGTACATCTTCTTTTACGTAATTTCTGACAGTTCACCAATAAGCATTAATGCTGTCGATCTGTTCCAGATTAATTGCAGTAAGTTTTGTAGATAAAATAATACACTATGCTTTAATAGTAAAACTGATACTTACTTTGACTGTAGGTTATAAAAGCTTTTCATTTTGCAGAATTCCTTTTGATCCCAAAGTAGGGTTTTATGTAATGGTGCTTTAGGAGCAAATCCGGTGAGTTTACTGCTAATAGAAATGGTCAACATGGTAATTGTAGCAATTATAACTAGAGTCTGGTCTGAACTGAATGTTGCATTACTTCATTAAAAGCCATAGTTTATAAGTCAGCTTCATTCAAGCAGTGTGACTTCTCAGGGAGGTTGAGATTTTGGGTAGATGTGATGGAAATTTCTTGGTTCAGCTTTCAGGCATAATCCCTTAAACCTGTTTGGAAAGAATCACCTGTGATGTGGGAAGATAAATTCAGTCTCTGTATTTATTTGATCTTCTGCTGAGATTGCAGATAGAGTGCCAGTTGGTGCCATTTGTGTATATAGATTTTGCAATAGTATTCACTAGGAGATTATCTGCAAGCCAAATCAGTTTACATAGGTCAGTGAATTGCAGCTTGCAAGGCTTGTGTCTGGGGTCACTGTAAACAGGTTTTTCAGACTTTTCGTGGAACTTTCATTTGTCGAAACCTGACCTCATCACTACAGTGTGTGGTGGTGATAATGCACTAGTTTTATATGTTAGTTGATATATTTGAGAGAAGCCTTACTTTAATGGTTATGTACTCTTGTTTTGTCTCTTAATATGTGCGTATTGCTTTGGTACATTTCTGCAAATAGCAAGTTTGAGGAGGGAAGGCTGTACCAAAAATACTTTCATATAAAGGGGTGGTGGGTTTTAAATGTTTAATAAGTCATATATATACAGTGCTGAAATATAGTTACTGTTCCTGCGGTGAAAGTACCTGTAGATGAGAAGGTGCTGCAGCTACATACATTCTGTCACATTTTGGGAGTTTACTGATGTTCTAGTTTCAGCTGAATTATTTTCCTTCATAGTAGCTAATAGAGTGCTATGTTTTGGGTTTAGTACGAGACTAATGTTGATAACACACTGATGTTTTCGTTGTTGCTGAGCAGCAGTCACACCAAGTGAAGGACTTTTCAGCTTCTCATGCTCTGATACCAAGTAAACCAGGGTTGCATTAGAAATTGAAAGGGGACACAGCCAGGATAGCTGACCAGAACTGGGATATTCCGCAGCAGGTAGCATTGTTCTCAGCAATAAAGCTGGGGGAGAAAGAAGGGGAGGGAACGACTGCAGTGTTTTCAGTCATGACAACTAAAGCAATACTTGTACAGAATTTCCTGACAGAATTCTTTGCGTGCAAAGAATGACAGCATCTTTCTGTACAACTGTTTAGTACTGATGAATAATACATACTGAATTGTGCATGAAATAGAAATGTTGGAGGATATCTTGTGCAAATACTCTAGTTTCAGCCTTCTATGAAACTCATTTCCAAAAATAAGCCAGTAGGGTATACATGATCATCATGACAATTGTTGCAATTGTAACTGTTTCAGAATAGACGCCTGATAAAACTTGAACGTCATTCTGCACAGGCAGGTCTGACTAATTTGAAGATTACAAGAAAATTTTAAATATAAGTTCTAGTTTAAATATGGCAATGTGTTCTTTTATTTTGCATGTTGGAAATAGAAGCATATATTTTAATTTTATATTCAGTTATATTTGTGGATATGCGTCTGTGCTCTTAGAAAATTGTTTTCAGTTCAACATAAATGGTGTCACAAATATGGCATAGTAATAAAAGTTTCATGCATTCTTACATATCTTTGCTCTCTCTCTCTCACTTTCTCTCTCTGCATTGATTTTTCTCAGGCAACTTTTGCTCTGGTATGATTTACTTTTGAGGAGTTAACAAAGGTCTCATTTTTCTCTGTTTTAGGGGCTTTTAAAGCTGCTAATAGACATAGTACGTGACAGCTGGTGTGTAAGATATTCCACAGACTGGCCAGCTGATTGCCCTGCTGAGATGGTAGATCACTTAGCAGAGGTATCCAGTTTGCAGAAATGCGCATGAGGTTTGTGTTGTGCATACATGTTTATTCAATCATTAGTCATGATCATGACTGCATGAAATCAGTGCAATTACCTTCAACCAATCTTTACATCTAAGTGGCCCAGACCACATTCCATGACAGCCCTGACAGCTTGAATTAGAGCTTGCCTTTTATCGCAGCCAAATTTAGAGCACAGAAATATCCAGCCTTTCTTGAACTTGGTTAGTGCAAGAATGGTACATGTTACTGTGAAAGAGTGAAAGTCCATATGAAACAGAGCTTTAGGAATATTCTAATTTTTTTGTGCTTGACAAGCCCATATCAACAGTTTATTTTTCTGTTGCTCATTGCACAGTTGATAAACAATATGTTGCTTTAATGGTGCATCGGGAGTGTCTCACATGCACATGTGCACTGTACTTTGCATAGTATACCTCTGCTTCCCAACCAGATTTGAAGAATGTCCAGGCAAGGTCAGAGAAGTCCACGTTTTCAGCAAAATGTCTCCAGCTCTTGCCTGCTGGTCCCCCATTCTTTCCACAAGTTCCTTGGAGCTGGGCAAGGAGAGGGTCTAAATGAATAGTTTATTTGTGGGCAGGTTGTAACTTCCAGGACAATCAACCCAATAGCTCCCTTTAATCTGCCCCTGTTTGGTTTTTTTTTGTCTGTTTGTTGTTTTTGGTTTTTTTTTTGGTTAAATCACTGAAAATGAGAGATTCTTCCTTACATCCCAAGAAGATCATACAAAGATAGGAGTAAAGAGGCCTTATGGAGTCATCTACCATATTTTTCTGCCTCAGATTAGGATCATCCATATCTGTTATCTGTGATTTGTTCTAAGGAACTCAGTGCTCTCACTTACATCATCATGACCTGTGAAAATTTTCTTTTTATGTTATCCAATTCGCACCTTTCCTGTAGTAATTTAATACCACAAGTGCTCATCCTACATCTGTCTAGGACAAAGCAAGTAATTATTTTTTGTATATTGTGTTTTATTAACTATTGTAGCCTCCTGTTTCTCACCTCACAGGTGTTGGGTTTTGTACATCAGTTATTTTTTTTACTTTTCTTTGGGTTACCTTTCGTTACTTCATATCTATTTTGTTTGTCCAGTTAAGAATGTATTTGCCTTGAGGTTTTTAGTGATGTAGAATAAAACTGAATGGGATCCTCTTCATATATACTGACATGATGAGGATCTTCTTTTCAGCGCTGTGACTCTTTTTCAGTAGTTGAATTGGTGAGGAGAAGAGACAACCGGGGATGCGATGATACTTTTATAAAAACATGAACAGCATGGCAAGGGGCTTAGCGATAATGTGTTAATTTTCTCTCCCAGTACAAGGACTAATGAGCATGAAAATGAAACTAGCAGGTGTTGGGTTTGGAATAGCAAAAAGAGGAGTTTTGTTGTGCACATATATTAAGTTGCGTAACTCCATAGGATGTCATGGACACTGAAAATTTATGCCAATTCAAAGTGAAACTGGACAAAATTAATGCAAAAAAGAGTCTGTAAGGGATTATTAAATACATAAGCATGACCTCTGGCTTTGAAAGTCCCTGTGCTGCAAATTATTGGAGACAAGCGTATTTGGGGAAAGTATGACTAAATGATTACACTATTCTTATGCTCTTCCCCAGACATCTGCTTTTGGCTGCTCTTGGAGACAGAGGTACTGGGTAGAAGATTTGACCTGGCATAATTTTAGGTTTGTCTTTTTAAATTGTAAAAACTCAATACACATTTTTCTGAGTTAGCAGCTCAGGGTAGCATGTGCAACTCTTGTACTTTTTAGACCAAAAGCCTCCGATCCATTTTCCATATAATTTAAGACAGAAGTACTTTCTTAATAAAATACAAAGATTACCATGAACATTTGTCTCCTGCCAGTTGGCGTCAACTGCAAATTATGTTTCATTTCAGTCATGCTAAACTGCCAGATGAGATAATACATATTGTCTCATTTAGGCAATCTAAGCAGCTATGTCTGTAATCCTAACTTGGCTTTCCTGATTTATTTTCTCCTACATGTGTGTGAAATTGTATTTAATATGAAAGTTTTTTGTTTCTCTGCCCATTTCCCTTCTACTGTAGATACTGTAGCTTGTGTTGAACACAAGCTACATGAGATTCCCTGCAGAGTTAGAGAAAGCATTTTGGTCTCTGATGGGGACAGACCAGTGTAGAGGGAGGAGGATGCTGTGTTACTCTTTACCCTACAGACACTGATTTACTGGCTTGATTTAGAGTGTTGATTCAGTGGTACATCTTTAGGACATTCATCAGCTGATCAAAAACCCCATAACCCCATAAATGTCTCATGTAAATGTAACTTTTCATCCCCAGTTTTAATGTTAACCTTATACTAGTAGGTTTTCTGCTCTGTGAGATATTGTTCATTTATCTGTACCTCTGTCAATACCCAAACAGATATTGTTTGTACTTTTTTCATCTGGTGTGGAGTCGGCATGAATGCAGCATCCTGCACTCAGGCAAACTTGACAGAAATGTGCTTGTGTCTGTACTTGCTTGGGCATACATTTGTGCTACATGGTGCTCATACAAAATGGTAATGTACCAAATAGTAATCTGGCATTAATGAAGATAAAACCATGTGCTGCACACACCTTCTATGCTTTTCTGTCATGTACTAATATGTTCAACACTCTTTGGCTGGTTTTCCAAAGTGATTATGAACATTAAATTAACAGTGCTTTTTCCTCCAGATTCTGTCTGTAGGCTTCTTCATGCCTTACCCCATAAATGTTTCCTCTATTCTTGTAATGTCAAATAAACAATTTTATGTTCCTCTTCTTGGTGGTTTGGGGCATGAGGGAAAGCAATTTTTCCAGGAGGTGGAAAGCCTGTGCAGTGATTATAGTGGCAGTGAGGGTGTTTTATACCAGGAATTAGACTGCTCTGTGTTACCGGTGGTTGAGTTCCCAGATTTATCCTGTGTTGCTGCAGTGGAGTCTGGGTTAAAGAGGCAAGGATCATACAGGTATTAGAAGTTCCTTCCTGAGCCTCTGTAGTCTGTAACTACACCTGCTGTGGGGGTAAATTGATCATATTTTGTTCAGTTCGCTTTGCATACCAGAGTGGGCTTTATTTGAAGTGTGTGGCTTTGGACGTGGGGAAGGAAAGGCGGCATTCGGTTTTGTGTAAATGAGACTGTTGAAGTTTGTTGTAAATAACTGTGAGTGCTGTTTTGTTATTGTTGGGATGTTTGTATATAGTAACTACTTTGATCTCTACACACGGAGTGAACATTAATTAATGTTACTACAGCAAAGTTGTTTCCTGACTACCTTAAGAATGGACTGTAGGAAACCCTAGAAGTATTCTTTTGTTCAAATATCACCATTGGATACCTGTGAATATTTGAACTGATGATGCATTTGCATATAGCAAATAGAGTTCTCTTCTCTGAAGGATTATTAAAGCTATGCTAAATTTAATTAGTCACGGTCAACAGCATCACAGCTGGGTATTTTGGAATTGATGAAGGAATCTATTCAATTTCAGCAGTAAAGTTTTCCAGTTGTTCTGTTGGACTAAAACACCTCTCCTGTATGGACAGTGGAAGATTCAGCTGTTTCTTGAACTGATTATACTTAGAAGTATACCAGGTAACATGAAGCTACTCTTTAGATATCTAACTGTCTTTCAGCTGAAGAACAGTGCAAGGTTCTTTGCCAGAGATTCAGGGAACATATCCAAGAAGTTTATACTCTAGATGTGATCTGTGAAAACAGTAACAAAACCCCAATATTTTTAACACTTTTTCTCCATTTAGCCTTTTGCTATTGAGTTATACTGAAAAAAATAACCAAACAACCAAACCCAAAAGCAAACAAACAAACAAAAATTGTATCTAGGTAGGTGTCACGATTGATTGTTCCTTGACTTCAGATATTTCCACTTCTTTTTCAGTGAAGATGAAGAATTTGGATTTGCTTCAAACAAACCAAATAATTTGGAAAACAAATATCTCTCTTTCCGATGTATCTTCCTTTACTGGAAGGACTGAACAAAGAAAAGACTAATCAAAATCAGTGCTATTGTTACTGTCTTGCATTCTTTATCTGATAATGTGAAATGCTATTTAGAAGCACTGGTTAATTAAAATCCAGTACATCAGACTTGTGTCTTTCTGGCCTGAGGCATCATTTATCAGTTGAAGAGAGCAGTATATGTGTAGCCGTCTTTGCAAATGTGTAATATACTCCACATTGTCTCTGAAGGTCTTCAGATGTTACAGCTTATATGTTGGTCTGAGAATTGAGGAATGAGCAATTACAGTCCCGGTGTATGGTGAAGTGGCTTGCAGTCTTGGGGGGAAACAAAATTATCTGCTACTTAATTTTTGTGGGCTGACTTAGACCATTATGTGTCCCTCCTCAGTAAAATTCTCAGAAATACAGAGTTTCTTTTTTAGAAAGTAGGGTTTTGGTTTTAAAGTTTGTTTCCTGTGGTTTTCTGCACAGCCTCAGAAGCTGAGAAGATCACTGTGTGTCTTATTTAGAGAGGAAGCAGGTATGGTCAAACATTTGTTTTTTCTAAAGGAACTGTAATTTGTAAGAATAACAAAAAAACCCATTACATTAAATAGTAACAAATAAGCACAGGCTTAATATACAGAGGTGTCTAGAACTGCCCTGTGCGTGGGGCACTGTAGTCATGAAGAGAGGAGAAGGCAGAAGGTCTAAGTGATGGTGCAAGAGTGGGTACTAGGGCTCAACAGACAAATTCCAAAATCTGGGCTCTTCCTGGCAGAACCTGCAGATCTCTCACCCCAGTGGCCCCTTGTGAGCTTCCTTGCTCAGGACAGGGAGCATTCTGTTGTCTTTGGATAGCCATAGGCATCTTGGTTTTGCTTGAGAGAAGCAAAGAGTGTATGTCTTAATTTGTATTTATCTCATTACCTGATGATAGAAATAGTCTGTCTGCTGGTCTTGCAGTGAAGCTGGTGTCCTGCTTAAAAAACATTAAATACGTCCACCTACATCTTCTGTCTGCTGCTCTCAAATGGCAACTTGATAAAGTGTCTTAGCTCTACACTGCTGTTCTGGTTTTGCATATAACTCTAAACTAATTATTTGATCCTGGATGAGTTATATGTCTGGTGGCTCTGAATTTAACTTGTTCAAATTGCATGTTTCTGTTGTTTTAACATGGGCATGCTGTTACTCCATTAATGGTTTAGTAATGTAGTAATAGTCTTTGTCTATGAACCAAGAGTGCAGTGAAAGTTGCTGCTCAGCATTGTCCTTAGTGAGAAGAGACTGATTTTAAGCTTTGAATCTTAATTTTTCCATGCATACTTTATTTTAGTTGTTTTATCTGTCTGTATGTGTGTGTGTGTGTGTGTGTGTCTTTCATTTGACTGAGATAAAGATTTAAAGTGGAAAACGACTATGTATGGCTATAGTCAGCATAAACCTGTCTATGCTGCAGAAGCTTAATTTTTTTTCTGTTTTTTTCCTCCTATTTTCTTTGAAGTTCACATGCTCTCACAGTGGAATAAATGATTCAGTAGTTGGTCCCTCCCCCTGGTTATGGGTCTGCTGAGAGCCAAGTTTTTGAATGGCTCCTATGTAATCTGTCTTGTTGTGAAGATAAGGTACATTTGTTTTTCAAAGGGGAGACATACCTAACCTGTCAGCCAGTTGGAGGAGAAGCAACTGTTGAATGAAAAATGTCATATTCCTTCTTCTGTAATTTCACATGATCAGGAAGTAGTTGATTTTCCTTTCCCTTGCATGTAGGTTTCCTTTGCGTTGTAGGCTGGCACAAGATGATCCATACCCACTTCTGTGGTTGCCAACTGGGGCTCAGAGAGCTTTACAGTTCTGAGAGCTTTTGCATCTTGAAGTTTTAAAAAGTAAATGAAGCAGTCAACAGAAGACTTCGTCTAAAAATCATTTGTCCTGTTGGCATTGGATTATTGGGGAGTTCAAGCCTGTGAAGAGGCCTGTAGCTATTCCTGCATCCTCAAATGCCACTGGGATAGCTGACGTTGAGTCTGGCCATGGTGGTATTTTTTGAGGTGCTGGTGACCGTTTGGTGAATGTCTCTGTCTCCTTTTCCAGCCATATGTAAGTGATCTGAGCGTTGCCCTGGGTGGGTGAGTTGCTTCATCACTAATATGTGTGACTTTCTGGAGGGAGTGTGTGGTCCAAGAGACCTCACAGATTTCCTGGACATGGCCCACACTGTAGTTGTGTCTGTTATTTATTATATCCTTTCAGAAACAGAAGATAAACTAGTTTCCCTAATGACTATGTTTTTTCATAAATGAGTTTTTGCCTGTAGAGAGGAGATATTTTGGCTCCCCTTCACTTTTTTTTCTGTGTACTAATGTTTTTGCTCAGCTCATCTGGAAGATTCACCACTTACACATTGGTGTGTTCCAGCACAAGATAGATAGCTGTTTAAATATATGAATAGTTATATTTTTAAACATGTTAACTGTCTGGAAAATACTACAAAAGCAAATGGTTGTGTGTTGCAGTTTTTATGATATTTAGTATTTATAATAATGTGATTGTTTGTTACAGTGGTAACTTCTGAGATGTATTTTGAGTCTCACAAAAAAGCACAGTCCTAATTTTGCTTGATTGGAATGTGAATAAAGTAGTGTTTGACCATAACTGGTATGCAGAACTAATATATGATCTTTCAGGATGGAAATCTATGAAGAAAATATCATCAGAGATAGACATCTTGGTATCATCCCTCGTTCAGCATCAAGCCTCCCAAATTAAGGAAGAGGAAGAAATTTATTGAAATGTGTTATTTAATACTATACAGCTATGCAGTTTAAACTAAAAATGGGTCTGAGAAACCTAAAAACAGTTAAAGAACTAGAAAAACACATAAGATCTGAGTTTGAGGTAGTAATGAAAAAAGATGAGTTTTAATTGTATGCAAAAATATTCTAGGGACCAGGAAAGGGGAGGAGTGAAAAAGTTTTATAAACATTTCTTTGTCCTGGAGTACATTTACATTTGTTTGAATTGCAGGCATTTCAAGGTACCTGTTACGAGAAATCATTGATGGACTCACAGGAATTAAGAAGAAGGTGTCAAAAGAATCAAAGTGTTGGTGGGATGATATATGAGGAAAGCAAAACTACTCTTAATGGCTCTTCTGAATAATGGTGAAATTAGGTCAAAGAAGCAAGGTGATAATGAAATGAAGAAAATGTGGGCTGTGTCAGTGTTACTTTTTGTACTGAAATAATTTTCTTTGGAACTGTTTCTTATCAAATACCAAAAATAGCATTAGTCAGATACAATACAATTAAATAGGATGCTTTGTTCCGAAAGCAGTGCTGTAATGAGCAGTCTTGCACTGACCTAGACTGAGCAGACTGTCTGTTCCCTATCTCCGGTTTCTAAGAACCATTTGTGGGGTTTGTTTTGTTTTTAGATGAACTTTAGCTTCAGTAGTGCTAAAGTTCACTAGTTCTTGAACTTGTGTTAGAAGTTGTAAGGGAAATATTTGCTGAATATTGATTTTAATGTGCAGAATCTACATGGCAATACTTAGATGTGTGGGTTTATAGTTAACCCTTTCATCCATGTTTGGGAAACTTTAATGTGGGATGATGTCATGAGATCGTTCGTATAATAATTCATTGGAAACTTTAAATGTAACCAACAGACAATCAACTACATCAAATAAAACAAACAAATACAACCTCTGCTTTAAAAAATGGGGAAGTGTTAATGAAGAATTTTTTGAACATGCTGAGCTATTTTCGTTCATTTTCCAAAACCTCATAACTGTATCTCTTCTTATGAATTAATGAGTACTGCTCACAATGTACTTCTCAGATAACTCAGTGACCAACCATGTTGTAGTCATGCAGTCTCCTGGTGTATCCTTAAGAGGTGGTTTGGCACACTGCCAGGAAGTGTGGTTTATTAAATTAATTATCCATGGTAAATGTAAATTTTGAAGTTACGAGGCACTTGCTGACTTCATAATTTTGGGAAGCTTTCTGTGATTCTGTCTGCTTTCATTTTTAGTTTGTGCATTTACAGTTGATACTTTAAAAGATGAATGTTGCCCAAAAAATGAACACGAAAGTTCCTAAAAGCAAAGTTATCTCATCCCTTTTTACTGTTACTTTATTCATTGCATTGTTGAGGTATTAGGCTTTTTAATTGCACAAATGATTTGAGTGGGTTGATTTTTAAAGAGCAACCAAATCCTCAACTTGTCCATATCCTGGTGTAGCTGCTGTTGAGAAAAAGTGCTTCCAAGAAACTTCGGTATTCTGAAACATAACTGAGGGATATTGTTTTGCAATTAGGAAAACATGTACGGTATCAGTTGGTCTTTCATTTATAGCTAGTGATTTTTTAAATACGAAAATTTAAAGCACATTCTGTGAACTAATGCTTAGTATTACTCTAAAACAGACTCTGATACTATCTTTGTTTTCCTCTTACAAACAGATGATGCAAAATTAGATTTGAAATTGGACTTTTCTTTGTTTTGATAGGAACAGAATAGCAGAAAACTGAGCGGTATATTTCTTGATAAAATTTCAACTATTGATTTTTGTATTGAAAATATACCTGTTAAAGGGAGTATCTGTTTTGTTTCAGCTGAAATGAAGATAATTGCTCTAAAAGAGTGCATGTTCACTTTGGTACCTTCAATTTTTTTCTCTCTTACTCCTGTCAGTTCCTCAGAGCCTGCATTTTTTATTATTTTAGTCAAGTAATAAAGCTTATATTAAGCATTTGAGAAAGAAACAGGTGCACATAATAGTGAAAGGAGAGAGATATTTGCTTAAGGGATCTGTTGCTGTTTGTTTGGTTTTGGTTTTTCTTCTGTTTTTGTTTTATGGTTGCTCTGACTTTGTTAGAAGGATGTTCTGAGGCTGTGTGTCAGCAGCTTTGGAGAGGGTGTCCCGTACAGGGAGGTGGTCTTGAGGTACCAAGTGAACAGGGCATATTTTTTAGCCACTTACAGATGCCTAATTCTACTTAGTTAACTAACTTATTTACTTAATATAGCACTGAAGACACAAATTCCAGTTCTTAAAACCTGGTAAGCCTATATAACAGATATACCATGAACTGTCTCAGATACACTTCCAGATGTTTTCAGGAGGACTGTAGTTGTTATGACACCACACAATTTTCATTTTGGGATTTAAAAAACAAAAAAGGTACTGGAGCGTCTTAAATAACACTGTGAGCATTCTATCCACAGCTCTTTTTCTTCAGGAGGGCTTAGTTTAATGTTGTCTGGAGCTGCTTTTTTTAAGGCCATAATGCAGCGTTGAGTTCCTGCTGATGAGAGTTTTGTGATTTTTTTTAAGTTATCTCAGAAGCTGCCTGGCATTTAAGAGATGTAATCTTTCTTTCCTTTATAAAACACTGCATAGTGACGCTTGAGGAAAATACCAGCATCAATTATAACATGAACTGATGCTGAAAATTTTAATAACTAGGAATAGCTGTAGACAGCCTGTAGCCATATATTTATATTTCAAGTTTATATGAATCTGTTGATCTAAATTGGAAGAAAATTACCTTTCTGAAAAGTGTTGAAAGACAGGTGACCCATTTGGCAGTGATGGTGATGCAGTACCATAGAGGTCTGATTTACGTTTAGAGGTATTATGAAGGGTAAAAGGAAGTGAATTGAAATGTATCATTTCCACCCATCAAAATCATACATGATACATATGCTTAGGATCACATAGATGAGAAGAAATTAGTTCTGTATATGCAGAAATGGAAATTGTAAGCTGGAAATTTAGTTAAAAACCCTAATCCAGTGTAGCTGGTGTAGTCAGAGTTAAAGTCCTTTTCCAACAGCAACTGGTCCATGTCCGTTTTCAATTGTGTTAAAATTCTGAAGGAACATACAGGTACTTTTTTGTAAACTATTTGAGAGCACAGAATTACCAGAGGGCTTGTGGGTCCCCAAGTCTTGTCTTCAGCTGTTGAACACAGCTGTACAGTATATTTTTAATTTTAAAAGCTTCACAGAGTATCTCTGCTCACCATGATACAACTCAGAATGCTTCCCAATACCACTTACTAAACTTTAGATGCCTGTTCTAGGATACACAGCATATCTGTATTACATCTGAAATTACAAAAACAGTAGTTTGTTTTTTGCATTAATAATTTACATTTTAATTTATTAGTGGGGCATAATAATCAGTGTTCTCAGAACTTAGTCCCCTCTATTTCACCTCATAGGTGACTTCAGTCTTTGGATACTGAGGAGTCAGCTGCAAATCTTTAGAAGTCAGGACTCTGCCCCTTGAGTCTGATTGTCCTGATCATTGTGCTCAGGGCTGTTGACTCTCTTCTCTAAGAAGCAAATTGAACTGCACATTACAGTTAGTGCATTAATACAAATGGCATAACTGTAAATGAGAGAGCAAAACCAACAAGAAATGTATAAGTGTTGTTCATTATTTGGAAGGGACACTGTAGTTCTTATCACAAATCCCTAAGAAAACAGACTCCATCCAGTAACTCCTGCTATAAACAGAATCCTTTAAAATCACCAAGGCCAAAGAAAGTGCATTCAGAAAATTTGGAAAAGCTGAGCAGTAAGTTCTCTGTTCTGTTAATGCTATTTACATCCCCATCCTCACCACCTTTCCCACCCATTTTTTTTTTTTTTTAATCTGGAGAAGTTTCAGAGACTAGAATATGACATAAGTGTTCTGTCTCTAGTTTATTAGATTACATGTGATGACTTAATGTAAAATGGACTTATGGGCTGGATCTGTGTTTTGTTATGAACTGCTGGGGTGGAGAGGTTGGGAAGACAGCTGAACGTACAGATCTGTGAGTGGATTGTGCTGCCAGCCCTGAACAGTCAGAGTGCTGCTGCTACCTGAGAAGGTGAGAGCAGATTGATGGTAGCAAGCAGTGGTAGAGTAGGAATGGTCACTGGGTCCCATCATTGGTAGTTTCAGCCCTGACCTTCTGCATCAAACTGCAGTAGGCAGCAATATTTTGCTCCCCAAACAGTGGATACTATCTTGAAAGCCACACTCTTCCCCCAGGGGAAGGGTGCTGCGTGGACTGGATAGAAATGCTGTAAAAGCCAGGCTTTTTGTATAACGTTGGGCTGTCTGTGATGGGATTGAATTAATAAGCAGTAGAATAAGTGTGTAAAATGAATGCTAACTGTTACATGTTTGTGGAAAATTTATCTGATGAAATTACCTAGATAATGTTTTTAATTGAAGTGACAAATTCAGCTGATGAATAAAGATATGTAATAGGCTTAGGTGAAGCACTTAACCTTTCAACAACCATTTTTGTTCACAAAGTAAACAAAAGCAAAATCAAAATATCTGCTTTGAGCTGGCTAACTAACAGGTGCCTAATGTAACTGTATATATGGAGTTGCTCTTTTTTAGCTGGATTTCCAGATAAGCTGCTGTTTCTTCACTGATCATTTTACTAGTGACAAAAATCACATTACCCATGTGAGCCTCTGGAGAGTCACAAAACCAGAGCTTGCACGGCCCTAAAGGACCCCTGTGGTCAGGCAGCCTCACTTTCAGGGCAGTGGAGGCATTATATATTTCTGGATTAATTCCTCTTTAACCTGCAACATAGAAGAAGCATTTAAAAATCACAAGTGATGCAAAAGTCAGTGCTTTCCCTTCTGATGAGATACAGCAGGTAGTGGAATGACAAATAACAGAAAGAGATGGTGATGTGGACAGGTTGGAAATTCTGAAGCCAAAGTCGTCATAATGAGAAATATGAATAACTCCATGGGCATGTTGTGGAAATGTGGCAACTCTGAATAGAGGGTTACAGCAGATAATCAGCTCAACATAAGATGACAGCATAGGAGGATTAGAGGAAATACGTGTCACAATTCCTGGGTATAAAAGTGAGGTGCTCTGCCTAGGAGTACAGTTTATATCATGTATTTGACACTGGTACAGCTGCTACTGGAATAACCTGCTAATGCCTATATATCAAAGAAGTTTTTGACTGTGACCAGAGAAGAGCCAGAAAAATCTATAGAGGACTAAGATAGGGTGTTAGTAAGAAGATTAAGGTCAATGCCAGGATCGAGATTACCCTTTTTCCTGCCCCACCAAAAAATAAACTGTAGTTCAACACTGAATTATTTCAGGGAAGTCATATGGCTTGAGTTACATAGCAGTTCTGCCTTTCTAGTTCCATGTAGTGTGAATCTGTTTCATAGTACTGTAGAATACTTTGAATTCAAAGTTTCCTTCAAAGGACAGCTAGTGCAACTCGCTGCAATGGGCAGGGACATCTTCAACTATATCAGGTTGCTCAGAGACTCATCCAACCTGCTGTTAAATGTTTCCAGGAGTGGGGCAGCCATTACCTCTCTGGGCAACATGTTCCAGTGTTCCACCACCCTCATTGTAAAAGCCCTCTTCCTTATATCTCACCTGAATTTGCCCTTTTTTTAGTTTAAAGCCATTTCCCCCTGTCCTATCACGACATGCCTTTGTAAAATTTTCTCTCCAGATTTCTTGTAGGCCCCCTTTAGGTACTGGAGGGTGCTATAAAGTCTCCCTGGAGCCATCTCATGTCTTAGCTGAAAAACCTTAATCTCCCAGCCTGTCCTCAGGAGAGGTGCTCCAGCCCTCTCATCATTTTTGTGGCTTCCTCTGGACTCGCTCCAACAGGTCCATGTCCTTCCTGTGCTGGGACCCCGGAGCTGGACACAGCACTGCAGGTGAGGTGTCACCAGGGCAGAGCAGAGCAGAGCAGAATCCCCTCCCTGGCCCTGCTGCCTGGGATGCAGCCAAATCTTTGGCATTCTGGACTGCAAATGCACATTGCCTAATCATGTCCAGCTTTTCATCCACTGGCACCCCCAATTCATTCTTGTCAGGGCTGC
Organism: Pardalotus punctatus; assembly: GCA_013400915.1. Taxonomy (NCBI): domain Eukaryota; kingdom Metazoa; phylum Chordata; class Aves; order Passeriformes; family Pardalotidae; genus Pardalotus; species Pardalotus punctatus. The sequence goes on along the minus strand of VZTX01008570.1, from coordinate 7,665 downwards.
CCCTGATCTGCTCATCCCCCAGCCTGAAATGATACTGAAATGATACTGGAGCAGGAGCCATTTCACTTGCTTGTCAGATTAGCTGTTTTTAGCTGTGTGTATTTGCATAGAGGCCAGAAACCAATGTCTTTCATGTCTAATTTTGGCCAATCTGTACACCATACAGTACTTGTGAACACTGTCCCTTAAGGGGTTGCACACTGAAGCACAAAAAGTCCTGATTGAAAAAAAAGAAAAAACAAGTTGTTGAAATTGGTTGAGATCTAACTCTGCTGTCATGTCAGCCAGGGTCACCTGTGCTTTCTACCTGGTTTTACTTTCTACCCTTGTTAGCTCATTATGGGATAGTCCGTCCTGCAGGGTAGTCACCTACACATCAGTGCAGTTACTGCCACATTTAGATAGTCAGATGGAACCTGCCAGTCCGTACCTCGCCAGCAACCAGTGGCCTAGGATTTCTGACCCCTCACAAGTTTGAATGCCTTTTTGGAGGCATCTCCTATATGAAGTAATACAAACTTGAAATAATGCAATCTTGAAGATTCTTAGCGTGAGAATGTCTGTAAATCCAAATAATTTCTCTAGATATATTACTCTCCAATAATAAATAGTGGCAGCTAGGGGACTGCATTATTTATACCTGCCATGTCTTATTTCCGGGCTGAAATACCAACATATGCATTTGATTTCATTAGAGGAGAAAAGATAGCTTCCCAGCCACAAATACACAACTCCTTGAGACAGAATGAAAGATCATTTTTTTTGAGCTTTCATCATTGTCATTCCATTGTAAGTCAATTATAGGTGCTAGTTTTGGCATGATTTCATTCGCTGAGCACTTGCCATTTCATCAGGATTCGATTTGATTTTTGTCTTGTCATTCTAGCATGACTTATGCTGTTCTACAAAAAAAAACCTGAAGCAAATCATGGAGCCCAAAAAAACAACTAAAATTTTTGTCCTTTCCCCCCCTTCCCTGGAAAATTAGTTTAGTTTGAGATCCCTTACAGTATAGTAAAATAAAAACAAATCTTGGTCTGATCAGTGCTTTGAAGAAAATCCTGTGTACTGAGTTCTGCTGTGAAATAAAGTGTTTATAACTCACTGATTTAAACATGAATTTCTAGAGATACATCTGGATACTTAGTTTAAGAAATAGATACTATAATGCTTAGCTGATGTAATCAATTTCAGATGTTAAAAAAGAAAAATGTGCCTTAGCAATGTAGACTTATCATTATTTTCCCAAAAAAAAAAAATTGAAAATAGGGTAAAAATACAAACCAAAGTAAAAATGTTAGAAATATAAAGCAAGATCTGGTTTTAGTTCATGTTATGATTTTTCAGTCTGAGAGTATAATGGCCTTTACCTAATGAATAAAAGAGTAAATAATCAGTTCTTTCTAGCAATTAACTGATTTGCCTGCAGGATGATAATTAAAATGAGTCATGCAGGTAAAAGGAAATGGAATATTTCCCTTGTCTCATTTTTCTTCCATTAATTTACTTTCAGAATGGTGTGTTTTAAAATTCTGCCAGAAGCTGATATACAAGTGTATTCAGTGATAAAAGTTCTGGGTGCAGCTTCAAAGCAGCTCCGTGTTTGCATCCCATGTAGAACTGAAAAATTTGTCACCTGGTTCACATTGTCTGATCTTAGAGCTTACAGTGTTTGTAGGGTCAGTAGAGAGAAGCAGAGATCTCCAAGGCAGTGGGGAATCTTGCAGGATTAGCCCATGGATAGTGTTGGTGTTTGTCTTCTGCCTGCCTCTGGCATGGTGTTGCCACCTGCCTGGTGGCTGCTCGGCATCCCTACGAGCACGGGATCCTCTCCTGAGGACATGCAGGTAAAAGACCTGTGCCTGCCCGTAGTTCTACAGCTTGTTGGTTAAAGGGTTGGTGCCATAGCCTCCCTTTGCCTGTCGTTTGGGATGCTTTCACTGAGAATGGATAACCTGTGTTCCCATCTCTCTGCAGGCTGGGGAACCCACCCGCAGTCACCACTTCCGCATGCTGTGCCTCACCACCAGGACACAGAATTGTCAGGAGTGTTTTCCTATCTTACTGAAGCTGACCCACTCATTTTGAGAGAAAGAGAGCCAGGAGGAAGGAGAAAATGCCTGAGAGAGCCCAATTTTGCGAGACTTTGTAGCTGCTGCCTGCAGTTGGGAGTTGGGAATTACCATTTCTGATCCCTCTCTTTACGAGCATGTCTGGTTTTAGGTAACTTCTTAAATATATGAAAAATATAAAATGTTCAGAGAGTCTGGGGAATGTGAAGCATGACAGTCATCTAATTTTTAATCAGAATTTCAGTTTTTTTACCTGTGACTGGTGATGAAGGCTGGTGTTAGGTTTCTGATGCAGAAAGAAGTTCATGTTAAAAGTGGCCATGTTTTGGCACCAGTGAAAGAAAGTCTCCCTCCATGAAAGAGCTGAGTGCTGAGCTGTCAGTGCTGTGGAGCAGGCAGGCAGGCTGGCTGCTGCTCCATTGTCACGTTAGACGTGTATCTCAGAAACCAGCTTCCTCCCGGTTCTACAGCATAAGCAACTTGAGGTTAACTTTGCACACCAAATTATCAGCTGTGTTAGAAATTTCACTCACAGTATCACCAAAAAAGGGAGTTAAGCATTATTTGCTGGTATGTTTTGGAAGTATGTCATGTGATGCTTGTTTATTACTGTGATACAGTCTTCATATTCAAGGCTTGATTATTTCCAGGGAGCTGAAAACCAATGGCTCCAGTACAAAGCAATGGAAGATGTACTGCCTGCTATACCTGACTGCTTTTTATTATAGATCAAAGGGAAAAAATCTTGTTTTTTTTTAACATGCTGAGGTTAAAGGTAAAATTCAGCTATTCTCTAGCACACTTTTTGCTTTTGGTGCTTGCGTAAAAATCTCTACTTGGAGCTCAGCTAATATATGTTCGTTTTTCCAAAGAGATTTTCAACAATGATTTTGTTTAAAAAAAGTTTTGCTTTCTGGAATTGGTATACCTCTCTTGAAGAAATGTAAGAAAAGCCTCTGCTTTTTGCTTGTTGAGAAAATGAGATTTGTTCAGCAGTGGAGTTCAGATGTTTGACTGGGTGATTTTTTCAGAGATTTTTTTTCTTTAGGTAAGATTGTAAAGACTTAAGTTGAGAAAATTAGTTTAAATTAGTTTCTTGGATCATAAAGAATCATAAATAGAATTCAGACCACCAGGTTTCTAGTTATAATTAATGTAAATGTAAAAAAAAAAGTTACTTCTGTGGAAAGTTGCAGCTGGCTAGTGGCTATTGTATGTATTTCCACATCAAAGGAAATGAGCTGCAAGTAGGTTTTTTAAAAGTAACTGGCTTACACTTTCTGTGCACTGTAAATGTTAATGTTTAAACACGTGGAATCAAGGGGTTAACTTCTCTTAAGTGATTACTCAGACTGGTTAAATATTTTGCCAATTAAGAAGCAGCAGATTTTATCTGACCCACTAGAGTGGGGTGGGATTGTTAAAGCTTAATCATTTATATGCTACATTTGATATAAGGGGGCTGATGTTTATTGACTGAACTCTTGGGTTTAACAGAATTTTTTCTGAAATACAGTGGGATGTAATTTTATTTCATGTCGTTGTCAGAGAAGTGTTGTGGGGGTTTTTGTTTGTTTCTTTCTTTTTTGCAAAACATTGAAAATATTCCTTTCCATTGAAACAACTCACTTGGTTACGAATACAGGTAACTAAGCATCCACGGAGCTTTGCTTACTAGAGATACAGATGACATGCACAGACGCACAAATACATATGTCTTGGAAGTGCATTCATTTGACTTAAAGGCAGCTCTTTTGTGGATGGGTTTAAAATTTGGACTATCTTGGAGACTTTCAAATTTGTCCTGTAGTTACTGAGAACTGAACTTCACTCTATGTAGTAGCTAAATACTGTGCTGGCCACATGAGGATTAATTAAAAGTGTGGGCCTGTCAGGTTTTATCTGCAACACCTGTAATAGGAGTTGGATGTGGAAAGCTAGAAAGAAAAGAGTCTAGTTAATTTTTTTAAAATTTATTTTATTTTGTAAGGAGGCCGGTTGTATCCAGAAAAGAAAGAAAAATGAAACATTTTTCTGGGAGAGTAAGTCTTGCTGTGCTCGGGTAGGAGCAAAGAAGCGGGCCTTCACTAAACACATACAGAATGGCCTTTTCTTCAGCATTTTTCCCCTTTATTTGGGGTATTGGTCAAATAAAAGGAATGTAAGAATGCCTTCTGACCAAGTGAACTAAATCATGCCATCATTTCCTAAAGGGCCCAGTGTGGGCAGATTTCAGGAAGCTTAATGTAGCCAGCAAAGAGCCAGTGGCGTGTTCTGTGATGAGTTGTGGCCAGTGCTGTGCTCATGGCACACACGCTGCTGGATGGAGTGTGCTTACACTGGTTTTGTTGATATGCCTGTTTTTCTGTGCATACATTTTTGTTACTCCTAGAATTGCAGGAATCTTTGTGTCTTTAGCTCATCTCTAAGAAAGACTATTTCTATTACCAGCTTGCACTAAATTTATGATAGCTGGGTGCTGTTCTTGAAAGCTTGGAAATTGTCTATGAAAGGGAAGGGGGTTTTGTTTGTTTGGGTTGTTTGGTTTCTTTTTCTAAGATGTCCACCATCTTAAGAGATAAACTTGCCAATTCTCTTGCTACCAATGACAGATGCAAATGAAATCTTATCTGAAAAAGATTTCTTTATCTAGATTGAAACAGGACGTTCCTCCTGTGTCACAATTTACTTTGCTACCACTTAGAAAGATAAAAGCTGTTTTTCAATGATATCCGGCTCTTGATGTTTTTTATTAGAAGACAATTTAGCTTCAGAGGGTATTCACCCTTGCAAGAAGTGAAGCTTGGGTATCAAGTTTATCCTGACAGTATTTTAACACTCTCTTTTAAGTGAGTATTTGGATGGTACATATTTTTTTTCAGATGGCAGATCACTTTTTTGTTTGCTTTTTTGGTCAGCTGACTGTTGAAAACTTTTGCTGATTTTCAAAGCAGTGTTTTGTGGACAATTTTTTTTTATTTAAGATCACTGTCTCTCTAGATTTAAAAGTCACAGGAAGGAAGTGTTGTATCTCTTGGTGCACATTTCAGTTAATCAGATGTGTGTGTTCAGATATGGTCAGATAAATTTGTTTGTTAACTGATGGATAAGTCTAGGGCATTTAAATTCCTGTTCTTTAATTAAGTGATTAATTTTAAACCTTCATTTAAAATAGATGTAGTACTCTAGGAGATTGCAGATGCTTTCATAGTGGAAGTGAAAGGTGAAGGTTTGTGTTTTGTTGTGACATTAACTGTCCTTAATATGTCACAACATGTCACAACAAAGGTAGTTTCATATATCACTAGCAGTTATCTTATACTTTAAACATAGTTTTCTCAAACAAGTGAAGGAAGATAGGTGACAGGCACTAGGTACATTGTTCCATGGAAGAGACGTATTTTCTAACTGAACTGTGAAATGTGCATTTGCCCCTGAAGTTGGGTAATTATGCCTACATTTTTAATACATACATTTGTAGGTTACTGCTAGAAATACGGAGAATATGTGTGTGTTAAAATATTTAGGACACACAATGCTAGGGTGTGTTACTTAATTTACAGATGTTTTATTTTAATGAAGAGTGTGCTACAAACTTAACTGTGTTTGTGTTACTCAATAAGAAAATGGTTTTGTTTATGCTACATGACTGTGCCCTTCTGTTAAAATAAACCAGCAAGCTAATAATATTTTTAGGTAGGTCTCTCCTAAATCTGCAAGAGTTTCTGTTTATCTTCTGCCATGACTGCAGAAAGCTTTAACATGAGCAATTACTGAGGCTGAGTGCTTGTGCAGTACTGCAGTCCTAATAGAAAGCAGAGATGTCTGGAGTAATCAGAAAAAAATAATGTGTGGGCCTAACTCCAGTCAAATGATACTAAAAAAAATATTACAGATATGGCAAATTAGAGATGTTCTGAAATCCCACAGATGGGCAGCCTTTCCGGTTATATTCAAGGAAGGCAGTATTGGGAGTGACCCAGTATCGACTCCCTAGAAATGAGGAAGGGCATAGCCTGGCTCTTGTCCCAACCAGCCCTGCTCCCCTCCTCTTCCAGATTAGTTCAAGAAAAAAAGAACCCAGGCTTAGGGTGGTCTGTGATGTGCTGATGTAAAGGAGGGAAGGGGATGGGACTGAGTGGCCAGGTGTAGGGCAGAGTGAAGGGAGGGGAGGAGGGGAAGCTCTCTCTCATGTTCATTTTGGTTGACAAAAATCTTCAAACTAGTTCAGCTGCTCCTGAAGCTGCATCCCTGGGGTTACAGGCAGGGCTTCTTCTTCTATGAGATGCTTTGATTTGTGTGCAAAAGGGGCAACTCATCATTTGGATCAAAGGAAGTCAGTGGATACAGGAGACTATAAGATGTATGAGAGTTTTAGGAACAGATCTCAGGCTTGGCTGCCTCTAAGGGTATGACTTGACTGATAGCACGAAACTGGTGTTGCTCTGCTTCAGATCAAAGCTTTGCAATCTTCACCCCATCTTATTTCTAATTCCAGATAATTGGGGACAAGCACAGCAGGACACTGTCTGTCTGACACATCTAAATAAACTCTTATTGCAGAGATTCATGTTCAAAGCATTCCGCCTTTTCCCTCCCCAGTGGTTGTGTTTCACAGATGGAAGGAAGCCATTTTGTTTTCACAACTTCTGTTATTGCTGTTTGATTCTCCCCTGGGTATCTCTTTTTCCAGGATTACAGTAGCAGTAATGTTAGTTTTGGAAAGAGGAAAATAAGCTGGTCTGTTCCTGGAAATCAGAGTAGTGCTTTGTGCAATGAGGAGAGACATGGTGCTGTGGCCCTTTTACATAGTGTTCTGCATTGAGGAGTGACTGGCAGACGTGGCACTGGCCATGCTAAGATTAATATTTCCAGGTACAAGGCATTGCCCTAGAAAAACATAAATGGAAGACACAGTTGTCAGCAGTGAGGAGTTAAGTGATATCATAGAAACAAAGCAGCCTACTCATCCTGAGACCTATTGAAATATTTGCTGTCGTGCAGAGACAGACTGGTTGAGTTACTTGTCTAGTTGCTCTAGATGTCTCCCTTCTGTGTCCTCATCTGCTGTTGGGATCATCCACTTCTGCATCTGTAGGCAGTAAAGAGCAATTTCTGCTTGAGGGGATCTTCTAAGGCAAAGGGCATTCAAGGGTTTGCTTCCCTTATGTGCTGCTCACTGAGGTGTGACACTGCTCCTGCCTGCAGGAATAGCAGGAATGTGCTGGTGTGGTCATGTGTACTTGCTGTGAAAGCTGCAGCTGTGCCTGACTTGCCGAGCGATCCCCCTGTTCCAGTTTCCCATTGCTTCGTGAACAGTCCATGCACTTCTTGTGTTTACAAAAGGGAAATGGATCAGTGCTTGTGTGACAGTGCTGGCGGGCAGAGCAGCTCTTGCAGCTGGGGGAAAGTATGGAGCAGAGTCTTGCCAATGAGATTGTGATCAGTCTCTTTGCATCTGGAAACTGCTAGTAATAATCCCCTTCTGCCAGCCAGTATGTGAGGACACAGTGGGAACTGTTGGGGTTGTTTTGCTTTTCTTTTTTGTGTTTTAAGGCTCAATTTGGATACATTTGGTTGGGTTTTTTTTTTT
>VZTX01008569.1:0-45157 GCA_013400915.1 Pardalotus punctatus | reverse complement strand
CTATTTCAGTCTCTGACAGAGGGTCTTTCATGGCTCAACATTCCAGCAAAACTGTGGGATAGGTCCTCATTTTCACAGAACCCCAGGATGGCTGAGGTGGGATGGGACCTCTGGAAGCCATCTGGTCCAAACCCACTTTCCCAAGCAGGGCTACCTGGAGCCACTTGTCCAGTGTTGTGTCCAGATGACTTTTGAGATCAACCAGTGTTTTCTATCAGGTAGTTAAAATGGGAGCTACTTTATAAAGGGGGTAAATTCAATGTACCCACATGATAATTTGCATTGTAAATCTGTTATCTGTTTTTTGACAGCTGCCAAATCCTGCAGTGTGTTCAGCAAACTCAGGTCATGTTTAAATCAGGTGGAGTTGGCACTTATTCACTTGGGAAAGTAGGTTACGTTTAGCATTACAGTACTGGTGTTGAACTGTAGATGTTGGAAGTAGGTCCAGCAGCCTCCAGCACATGCCTAAGACTTTCCAGGGTGAAACCTGTGACTAGACTTCAAATTCCTCCTCTTGTATAATACCAATAAAGACAGCAATATGCAAAATCAATTTAAGAGAAGGATTTAGAAGAATAAAAATGTATCAGGTTAAGAGGGAGAAGTAATGTATGTGTTCATTTTTCCTGTAAGTCAACAATTTCACAGTGTGAAAATATGTGGGCTTGAGGACAACAGAGTGAAGTCAAAACCACACAATGTGAAGAAGAGTAAAAAGTTAAAAATATCAGTTTTTCTTAGATAAAAGTAATAGCTTTGATCAACCAAATCAAACTAATTAGTCATGTGCTTTGGGAATGTATTTGAAGGTAAGTATTTCTCCAACTAGTGGACATCTAGAAATTTGGTGATTATGTTTTAATTACATGCAACTTTCTTGTCATATGAGAGTTAAATATTTGTTTAGATACCTTAACAGGTTACATTTAACAGTAACATATGAAGAAATACTTTTGCTTATACTGTTGGGCAGTTCAGGTCTGGAGGAAGTGACAACAGCAAGAGAGTGCTTTGGCAGGTCACAGCGACTTGTGAGTGCCTTAGGCCTGTTCTCTTCTTCCTATGGGCAAAATTCAGAGCATCAGCTCTTCCCATTAGCTGTCTCCAAGCAAAGCAACGGCAGCAAAGAGCACCTCCCTGCAGGTGTATGGCAAACAACTGGGTTGCCAAAAGGGACTCCTCAAAGTCTATAGAAAAGTCAGGAGAATTAACTTCTATCGCTGCCTTCCAGGTCCTGGAATAAGATCTCAAACCAGGACTGACCTAAATGACTCTTCTGAGGAAGTGCAAGAGGATGGAGGGGAACTCCGTCTTTTTACAGGGATTTGCAGCCAATACTTTTGCCCTTCAACTCTCCGATACATTTTCTGTACATCAGCTTATGTTAATGTAATGTCAGTGAGATTCCCCTTGCTTTTGAAAAAGATGCTGCAGCATATACCAGTCTCCCTGATCATCTTCAAAACTGCCTGATGCACATTTTCATTGGCCTATTCCAGGTGTTTAAGAATTAATGTAATTACTTTACACTCTCTCTTCCCAACAAGCAGAAGTTGCAAGGTCTGCTTTTGCATAGTCTGTATGTTTAATTTTCCAGAAACATGTGTTTAATTTCTTGCAGTGTTGCCATGATTCTGGAGAAACACAAGACTTTGGAAGAGTGTCCAAAGGAGCCATGTGCCAAGCCTCCCATTGCAACCCCACTCCTCTGCTCCCTGCAGGAGAACTTCTCGAATTCCACTGAAGTCTAGAAAGACTCTTACTGAATGTAATATCTTCTGAAACAAGTTTTTATCGTGAAAGGAGGAGCTTATCTTCTAGAAGAAGGAAAGGAAGCCAAGAAGTAAAGCATAAAGAAAAGGTAAAGCATGATGCCAGGCAAGTAGAAGTTATGTGAAAAGTAACCATATCCAAAAGGTTATGTTAGTTCAATATGCATATTTTCATATGAGCAAAATGTAAAGATTCCCGGAGGAGAAGTTTATCTTAAACACTTCGGGCTGAAGCAACATCACTTTCTTTACTAAACAGAACAATGTTTATCAAGACAGCTTTACCTACAAAAAATAGACTTAAAATTACTGTAAAATTATGTGATTATTTGGCTAAAAGAAAGATAAATTATAAAAATCCAAGTTATGTTGTAGAAAGGAAATAATTATTCTGAGAAGATAAGAAACAAAGGTAACTAGAAAAGAATGAGGGATCTTTCCAAGTCCATCCACTAATTAAGATCTCTGACACTAGTTCACACTCAAAATTATTCAAATTAGTTGCAGGTATTTCTAAATTTTAAATATCTCTGGGAAAAAAAAATATAAAATTTGTCCAATAATGCAGAAAATCAATTCCTCAGTAGATGCAAATATTCTACTCCAAGAATTCCATTGGAAAATACAATTCAGTCTACTTTTCATAATTTCTGGAGACTTGTAACACAATAAAGAAAATCTTACAAAGAAACGATCACCAATGCTTTTGCCAACACTTTGTACATACAATCCTGTTATTTTCTTTCCAGATGTTCCCTATTTTTAGAAGCGGAATTAAAAAACACTTATAACAAAGTATTGAGTGTTGTCAATCATTGTCTTTTTAATGCCAAGCCAAGCATCCCTTCAGGTTTGATCCAATTTTCCCTAGGTTGTTCTGGAAATACAGAGGTGTATGTCTACCAACACCAAAGGCAGATTACTAACTCTATAGGAGTACACATTTAGTTCACACAGTAGCTAATAAGGCTAATTAAATCTACTAGAATTTCAACATTTCTACATTATTTTTAACTTTATTAAACTGGAGAAGATACCAAAAGAATAAGCTATATTTTTCTCATCTCTATTTTCTCCTTAAGTTTTACAAGCAAATAACTTTCCTATAGTGTTTGATATCACATGTAATTTGTGTGATAAATAAGTGTTACTTATAAATAGAATACATGCAGATTCCTATTCACTTACTCAGCCTTTCTCCTTATGTTCCCCATCAGGCAGGTTCCAAGAAAGCTATAAACCATGATCATATAGCTTCTTACTGAGTTAGGTACATATTGCATATCAAGTATTTTTCTTTATTCAGAAGTGCTGTTTATCAAATTCTTAGAATAAATGTAATTTGTGTATATATTCATTCATATAACCACGATTTTCAGACTGTAGTCTTTAAGGACAGGCAATATTGGATTACTCCATCTTGGTTCAGTGTCCTGTGCTGGGCATTTGATGGGAGACAAGATAAAACATAAAACAATTAATGTTTAACAGAGCTGCAGACTAATGTATAAAAGAATAATTAGTGGTTTGTTGTCACTAGATTTAACGTTAAGTGGAATTTTTTTTTAATTACCTAACCAAACAAATAACATGCCTCATCATTGGCCAGGTGTAAAGTCAACCTATTTCAGCTAATTGTGAGAAGGGCTGACTTTGAACAATCCCTGCCTAATGCTTTTGGACTTCTTTGAAATAAATTAAAGCCTTGTTTTTCCAGTCGGTGTGCTGCACACAAACTTGAAATAATTAAGTGAATATTTATATGTTTAACTTGTGCTATTCACATATAGAGGTATTATCCTATTTATTTGAAAGGTATCAGCTTTAAGTCCAAAATAATTAACACTTTCCTTAAATATGACTGTTCACAGTCATTCTCAAAAAGTTCATTTTGAAAAATGTAATAATCGCATTTGAATGTGTCTGGGTTTGAAGATCCTTTGCCCTTTGCATAAGAAACCAGAGACTTAAAATTAAAATTAGAGTGCTTTACCTACCTAACACCCTGAACAATCCCTTATCTTTGTGTATTCAGAGGTTTACAGACATATTGCTGGGAAAAAAAGAAAACAAAACAAACACCCAGAAATAAAAGCACTTACTGTGGAGTCATTGCAATCTCCCTAGACAGCTTGGCCTGTGCCCACCACTGATTACTGGCAGATTTGCTCTTGGAAATTAGATGCTTCAGCTGGGTAAGTGAAAAAATGTTTGTGGTTCTTCTCCCTCTTCCAAAGTTGACATATAAATTCAAATCACAATATCTAAAAAGTTTAAGAGATTATTCCATTTTACAACCTTTCAGATTCCTTGTCTTGAGCTATTCCTAACATGGACAGAAATGTTTGCCTTGTATCTTATGAGAGATTAAATTTATGTTGGGTAGGAGAGGTACGCACGTCAGCTGGTAGGACATCAAGGAGATAATTTTTTGTTGTCTGGTCTTGGCTAAAAATATGTGAGTTGGAAAAAGAATTTCTTGATTTTGTCAATATCTCAAAGGAAATTCTGAATCATTTATGTGCATACAATTTTTTTCTTCAAATTCTAAGTATTGCTTGAAAAGGAGATAGATGCAGAGACTGATTTAAATTATATTCTAAGACTGCCTTATCAAGATTAAGATCTTCATTTTATCTTACTCTGATAGTTTGCCACACACTGGTTTGGCTAGAGAGGTCCAGATGAAGGCTGCTGGAATCTCAGGAAAATTTTAAAGGTTGCAGACAGTAGCAGCTTCACAGCTGACAAAAAAGTGTTCAAGAAAAGTGGGGAAAATATGTGATTTTTTGTGAAATTTGGCTTAATACAGCTGAACAGATTCAGTTGGGTTCAGTGCCAGAAAAGGAGGACTGGCATGGTGATGATTAGGAAGCCTCTGTTACTTCAAAACACAGCACCTAGGAGGGATTGTGAGGAGCCTAGTTTTGTTCCTGTTTCTAAAACCGGGAATGTGTTTGAAGCTGATGATTTGAAATTCCTCCAGACATGTCATTTGTTCAGCCTCCTCACAATTCCCTGGAGTTCTCATCCTACCTAGCTGCCTAGGGATTTCACCTTAAAGGAGCTGTGTTTCCCATCTAATTAGAAGACTCTGGATCTTTTTCTAAGTTTAATCTAAGTGTCAAAGTCCTGTTTTCAAGCAGGTACCAAAATTGCCAGTCCCAAAGTGGCTGGTAGAGTTGCTTGAACAACCATCACTGAGATAATTAGCATCAGAGAAGTTCATGTTGAAGATATTTGGGCTAAAGGACTATTTTTCCTGATTCCAAATCAGAAGAAGGGGTATCAATAGACTAGATGAGAAAAAGTTTAGATGAGCATGAGACATAGTTAAAACAGGAGGGTTTCCTTTCGGGAATAGATGGACTAATAAGGTATGACTTGCTTATCAACAATGTTTTATCATTGGCTTTCAATGTCTTTGATAAGGCAAAAGCATCTCTTATGGCTTTCTCCACATCTGGGGCTTGTTGAACACCTTGCTCTTTGTCCTCGTTTCAGCTGGGATTGAGTTAATTTTCTTCCTAGTAACCAGTACTGTACTATGGGTTTGAAATCAGTATGAGACTGCTATTGATTACACACTGATGGCTCAGTTGTTGATCAGCAGTGTTTACCCTGGGCCAGGGGCTTTTCAGGTTCCTGTGCTCTGACAGTGAGGAGCTGCACGAGGAGCTAGGAGGAAGCATGGCCAGGACAGTCAACCCAAACTGGCCAAAGGGATAATCCAGACCATAAAATGTCATACCCAGTATATGAAGTGTGGGGATTGGCCTGAGAGGGGCACTTGCACTTGTTATTGCATTTATCTGCATAGGGAACTGGAAGGGAAGTGTGCTCTGTGAAGGAACTATCATGGTACCAGGTGTTTCCTGGCTGCAGCAGATCATTGGGGAAAATAAGAAGATTTTGAGGGCCACTTGTTATTTGTGATGGAGTTGCATCATTGGACAAAGTACCAGAAATGCTTCAAAATTAAGAATGCCAGATCTATGAACAGAAAACCATGTTTTCAGGTTACTTGGGCTCTTACCACAATTAGTTCAATATGCAAAATGTAATGGATCTAGAATCTTTCTTGCATTGTCAGCTGGGTCACAAAGCAAGTAGGCTGTCTGTAATTGTAATCTGTGTTTCAAATTTGTCTCTGCTAGCATGAACCAGTTCAGAGAATGGTCCAGTGCAAACATGTCCAGTCAGGTACATGGTTGGATGGTCTAATCAGCTGCACAGAAATAATCAGCCTTCCCAGAAGTATCACATCTGCTAGCACCTTTCAGCAATAATGCAGCACTAATTATTCCAGCCAGTTAGGCAGCCAGACTGCTTCTTCACTGAGCTCTACTCTTGCTCATGGAAAAAAATAAAAGCATACAAGTACTGTGTACCAAGACTGAGAAACTAAATTTTAGAAATTTTAATTACTTAGAGGCTATACTTAACCCAGACCTTTTAAAGAGAAATAGAGGATAACTTTACTTTTCAGCTGTGCAAACACTCTTATAACTTGCCTGTCTCCCTTTCCAACATCTTTTACTAAACAAAAATCCTGAAGAATCCTGTCAGATAATGTTTGCCCACAATCTTCCATGCAGGAATAACTATTCACTGTCTTGTGGAACAGTATTGGTACAGCAGTCAGATAACAGCATAGGAAAGGGTGCAGAAAAATAAGTTGTTTTCTAGATAACACAAATGTGTCTACTGATACTGACTTACAAGTGTCTCTAATCATCTACTGAGCCAAGATCAGCTTTTACATTTGCCCTGCTTGTCAGATAGTTTGTGACTTAGTGTAAATAGGTGGTTCAACATCCACTCTCCTGTCTTAAATTACGTTTTTAGGGTGTTACTAGTAATCAGTTCCAAAGTGCATAAACTCAACATATATTTAAATGTGAGTGTGTGTGTGTGTGTATATGTATCGTAGAATCAGACTGTCTTGTGTTGAAAGGGACCTTAAAGATCATCTCATTCCAAACCTCCTCCCATGGGCAGAAAGGTTGCTCAAAGCCCCATCCAACCCAGCCTTGAACATTTCCATGGATGAGGCATCCACAGCTTCTCTGGAAAACCTCTGCCAGTGCCTCACCACCCTCACAGTATTTCTTCTGATGTCTAATGTAAATCTACCTTCCTGTATTCTCTGTATCCATTAGACCAGCTATGGCCCATCATAAAGGACACAAAGTTTCAGCTTTCTGAACTTATTCCCTCAAGCCTTCTGTTTATTCCCTGATTTCTATACAGTATCCGCATTCTTCTACTACTAATTTGTTTCTCTTTTATTTTGGACCTTCTTTAAGCCTTAAGCTGCACTTTCTTTCTATGCATAACTACCTTCTTGTGTGCCTAATCTCTTCTTGTGTGCTAGGCAAGATATTTTTGTAGAAAAGGCACACAATGTGCAAAGCCCTGGTGAGAACTCACCTCTACCACTGTGGACATTTAGACATTTCTCATTCCTCAGGTTTGAGTAGGAGAACTTCCATCTGAGGTGAAACTAAACAAGAACTAAGCAGCTGAGTTAAGGGCATGGAGGGCCTCTGGAATAAGAAGATGATTAGCAGGAGCAAGACAGAAGCTGAGGGCTGAGGTAAGGACTTTCAGGAAAGATAGCAAGGATGAAGTCCATGGAAGGAAAAGAGCTACTGAAGTGCAAGGAAAAAGATGGTTAAGAATACAAACCAGTTCAGTACTTCTTTACAAAAGGAAAACCTCACCACCAACAGTATAGTAGCAAATGTCCCTTGGTGTATTGGCAAGAATGGTGAAATCATTCATGCTTTTTATGCCTCTGCAAAGTTCATGCAGAGGGAACCAAAACCCTGTCTTTCACCTCTGGCATCACCACAATCAGATGAACATCTGTGGTAGAAATGCCCTTATTTACTTTGTCTGAATATACATACCAATTTTGGCACCAACATAGAAAATTACAAGAACAGTACATTCCTTCCTCTTTCAAGGTTCAAAATACTAAATCCTAAAGGAAGCAGAGATTTACCAGGCTTTTGTATAAGTTCTGAACATTTCCACACAAAGGAAGGTAGACAAATAACTTTCAGAAAGGTTTAAGTCACCAAGGAGCTTTGAAAGTTTTATCCTGTGGATGGAGCACATTTTGTATCCCCTATAAACATAGCCAACTGGGCAGCTTAATTTCAGTGGGAAGAGGGGATGTGAATGTGACAGCAACGATAGGCTATTTTACAGTTCAGAAACTTGCCTGTCTGTGCTTTGGGCATGGATCAAAATATTCTAGGTCTGAAAATAACCAGGTTTTCCACCACACCAGTGTCACCTCCTCCCCTTTGTTTTTCAGAGCCTGTGTAATTTCCATCCCAGCCAATGCAATACATTTCATTACATTTTGGCTTTTGAGACAGAAGTGTAATGATGGCTCCAGGTTGAGGGAGAACAAGGCTTGGGAATCTCTTGGGAGATGTAACCAGCCTGTGCAGTGAAGAGGCAGGTCTTGCTCGCATACTCAGGAAATTCCAATGCTCGCATACTCAGGAAATTCCCAGTTGCCAGCACTGAGATCAGGAAGGAATTTTCCCCCAGGGCAGATTGGCACTGGTCCGTGGGGGTTTGTGCCTTTCCCAGCAGCACCAAGCATAACCACTGGTCAGGGGTCTCCTATCCCTTTCTTCCAGGTTGCTCATGCACCTCAAAGATGGCTTCTCAAGCCCTGCAGCTGAGAAGAGGAAGGCTTTTTTCCATAGTGGACTGGCAGATGTCTCTAGCAGGCTTTTTTGCCTCTGCAGCACAGAGCACGGCCCTTTGCCAGGGCTCTTCTGGGCCCTTGCAGCTCCGTTCGTGCCTGCTGCCCTTGCACTTCCCAGGCACCACTGGTGCCCTGGATCTCTCTGACTCTGCTGCCTATTGCAAACTTGGGGCGAGAGTGAGCTCTGCTCTTCACTTTGCTCTATTCCCCCAGGGGTTCTTGCTTCTGGTGAACAGCATTGGAAGGCTTCCTTCCTTGCTTGGAAGGGCTCAAGGCTTGCTGCCCCATCCAGAGCTGCCACTTTTCAGCTCTCCCTGAGGGCAATACAAGTGCGGGGCAGGCACAAAAGCACATTTCATTCATCCTCGGCCAAGAAGCACAGTGGAGCACATTTTGGAAGGCAAAAAGTGTGCTTGTCATCAATATTTTGGGTGATATCCCATGGTACCACACACCTCTTTGCTTTCTTCTTTTGTGTGTGGTCAGTACCAATCCTCATTCTTCTCATCCTCACTGCCCAGGAAACAGGGACTGCTTGGCCTGTATTCCTGCTGCTGCTCTCTGTGCCGCTTTAACTTTTCTTTGACAGACTGCAAGGGATGTTTTTTCAATCTAAAGTGAAGAATGCACCAGCCTGCTCCTGGCTATGCATGTATTGTGTTAATGCTTGTGAGCATGCTATGAAACAGATTCAGAAAAATAATATAATTTTTTTAATGGCATAAAGTAAATTCAGATATAAAAATAAAATACCACTGTCCTGTGTAATCTTTCAGATTTGTGTCCTTGAGCATGTTTTTGAAGATGAAAAAGCCCTGGTATTTTAGGCAGATAACAGTCTCATCATTATTTGGCTCATGGTGAACATAGGGAATAGAATAGAATAGAATAGAATAGAATAGAATAGAATAGAATAGAATAGAATAGAATAGAATAGAATAGAATAGAATAGTTCTGTTACATTATGCCCAGAGTTGCGCATGACAAGCTATGACCCAGGTCTGGGTGTTCCATCCAGGAAAGCAGCTCTCTGCAGTGTAAGCTCCAGGCCCATCCAGGAGGCAGGGCACAGACACCTACATCATCACTCAGGCTGAGTTGGAACACAGCCCTGGAGCCCTGGACTGGAGTATGAGGTGGAGAAGGGAGGGCAGCCTATAAGTACAGCCAGGATCCTGGGAGAAGACCTGCACTGCTCATGTGCTCTCCTGTGGACATTGATGGTTGGCTACTTTGGAGACAGAGTTTTGGGCCAGATGGACCTCAGCTCTGATGGAGTACTGTTCCCTGGATCTTGTGTTTTAACAGGTGTTTCCAAGGGAAACGGCTCAGGCATTTCTACAGCTGAGTACAAGGAGAAAAAAAAATCTACAGGGAAATGAACATATATTGCTCACATCAAACAGTTTGTAACCATTTAGTTCTGAAGCACCTCCTGCACCAGACTGAGGGACTGATCTTAAAGCCCAGATCTTTGATCTGAGGGTCAGAGATGTGGGAGTCTGACATCCTGTGGAAGCCCAGCTAAACTGGATAATACACAAATGACTTTAAAAAAATACAATTTCCACATCATTTTTGCAAATGTATTCAGGTGATCAAATGCTCTCTAGATGATCCACAGCTCTCACTCCCGTCAGAAAGTACATGCCTGCTTCCCACACAGTGACGCAGCCGATGCCCAAGCTGGGACATAACTGCCCATTCCATCCGTTTTTCTAGTGCAGAGCTGGGAAGAAATGTCATCAAAGATTTCCTCAGCAAGTAGTGGTAGGGAAAGAAGGGGGAAGCAACAAAAGCCAAATCAAATCAAATTGAATCAAATCAAATTAAATCAAAGAGCTGAGTTGGAAGGTATGATCATAGAGTCCAACTGCCTGACTACTTCAGGGCTAACCAAAATAAAAAGCATGGTATTAAGGGTGTTGTCCAAATGTCTCTTAAAACACTAACAGGCTTGGGGCACTGACCACCTCCCTCAGGAGCCTGTTCCAGGGTTTGATCACCCTCTGGGTAAAGAAATGCTTCCTCATGTCAAGTCTGAACCTCTTCTGAGGGGCACAGCTTTGAGCCATTCCCACATGACCTGGCACTGGGTCCCACGGAGAAGAGGGAGCTTTTCCCCTTCCTCACCTCAGAAAGTTGTAGGGACCAGTGAGGTTGTCCCTCAGCCTCCTTCTCTCTGAACAAGAAAACCGCAGAGTCCTGAGCCACTCCTTGCAGGATACGCTGCCGGTCCCTTCCACAGCTTTGGTGCCTTCCTCGGGATGCATTCAGAGACCTTCACATCCTTTTGGAATTGTGGGGCCCAGAAGCACACACAGCACTCAAGGTGAGGCCACACCCACACCAAATACAGCAGGATAATCCCCACTTTGGAGTGGCAGGTGGAGCTGTATTTGCTGCTCTCCAGGATGAAGTTTGCGCCATGGGCTGCCCAGGGAACACACTTGTTGAGCCTCCTCCTGCCAGTCAGCACCCCCAGATCCTTCCTGCAGGGCTGCTCTCCAAAAACTCCTCTCCCAATTTAGACTTGTGCCTGCCATTACTCCTTCCTAGGTGCAGAATCTGGCATTTATTCTCGTTCAATTTCATGCCACTGATTTTTGCCCAAATGCTCCAAGCTACCTAGATCCTTCTGCAAGGCCTCTTGTCCCTTGGGAGAGTCAGCAGCACCTCCCAGGCTGGTATCATCAGCAAACTTGCTCATAGTGCATTCAACTCCTGCATCCAGATCATTGACAAATATAAACAGAACTGGCCCTAGAACTGATCCCTGAGGAACACCGCTGGGGACTGGTCACCAGCCAGACATGACCCTGTTCACAGCAACCCTTGAACTCTGCCCTTCAGCACACTATGAACCCACTCATCCCACAGTTGGAAAATTTGCCCCAAAGGATGCTGTGAGGTACAGTACCAAAAGCCTTACAAAAACCCAGAAAGAAGGTGACCTTATTATGGGATACTAAATTATTTTAACTGGACTTTCTTTCTATGAATATGCATTGACTATGACTGGTGATTGCAATGTTCTTTAAATATAGTGAAAGGACAAGGCATAACCATTTTAAATGGAAAGAGAGTAGATTCAGATTAGGTATGAGGAAGAAATTGATCTGTCAGGGTGGTGAGGGCACTGGCACAGGCTGTCCAGAGGAGCTGTGGATGCCTCATCCCTGAAGTGTTCAAGGTCAGGTTGGATGGGGCTCTGAGCAACCTGCTCCAGGTGTCCCTGCCCATGGCAGGGAGCTCGGGTCTAGATGATTTTTAAGGTCTCTTCCAACCCAAACCATTCTGTGATTCTGCTATATTGTAGTGCAACCTCCCCTCTGTTGACTTTCTTTACTTCCCCACTAACTACTAGAATTAAATTTTCTCTATTTCTGATAGAATCCTTTTTTGTTACCTTGTTAATTATAATTTCTTTGAAGCTTGCAGCCTTCTGACTTTATACACTCATGCTATTATCTTTTATGTGCTTTGAGTCAGAAAGCTTTATTCTCACTTTTTATGTAATTCCCTATTCATTTTCAAATCTCAGTTTCTGGGACGTTCTTACCTGCTGCTCTTTCTCTGCTTTTCAAGTTGTTAATACATTTTTTAAGTCACAGTCAATGCTTTGCCTGATTTTACCCAATGGATGAGCAGTTCATATTTTTCTGATTGCAGTTCCCCTTGCACAACCATATATTAATTTTCTTTCTGGGTTATAACTTTATTGGCCATAACTTCAATGCGTTTCTTGTGGAAAGAGTTCCCCCATTAGACTGGTCCTCTAGAAAAGACCCTCATCTTTGTGTGATGAAGTCTGAACACCACTGTCATTATTTTGCTTCCCTCTTCCTTCCTGATCTCATAATAACAGACATCAAGACACCATCACTTTGTGATAATTTTTATCCAGGTCACTAAAAAAAACCAAGTAAGATTACTGCAATATAGAAACCATTTTATTGGAAATAATCAACACAATTGCAAGAAGTTTTAACTCAGTGCTGCAATGGGTATATTTTATTACAAAACTGCTCTCTGGTTCAAAATCCCTCCATTGCAGCAGCTTGAAAGGTGCTTAATAGAATGTCACTAATGGCAGTTTTTCTTACATACTTTGTGCTAGCAAACCTCGTCACATGTGGCAAATCTATTAGTTTGAATGAGGAAGTGGTAAACAGGTCATACAAAATAAATCTTTCAGAATCTATGGCAGTCTTCTTTTTTTTGCTTTCGGCAGCCTCCATTTTTAAGGGAGTAGCTTTTTCACTTCATTTCAGTTTATCTGTAGACTGAGTTAAAGTTTTGCCATCATCCACCTCCAATTCATTCTCCTCTTCCTGTAATTCATCCTGCAGCTCACGGTCTGAGACTGAGTCAGTGTTATCATCCCAGTAATCAGCTTCGTATCTGTCCAGTACGTGTTTCTGTGGCGTAATGTCATCATCGTCAGGAGGATTCCTTGTTTTTTTATTTTTCATTTTCTTTTGAATCTTAGAAAGCTGCTGCTCCTGCTTCTCTGTCCAGGCACTGCTTTCTATATGTCTTGACACTTTCATTTTTTTATAGTCCATTATCTGTTTATTCAGAAGTTCATGATCAATACCAAACAGATTAGGCTGCATGGGTGAATCTGAAGATTGAGTTGTTGAAGAAAACAGTTTACTGTGGGATAGAAAACAAGTATTGGTTTAGGTTTTTTTTCCCTGCATATATTTCAAGGAGTAATGCTATTTTTGACAACTTGAGTAACACAGAAATAAACAGGACTTTTCAGTTTGACTTTATTAATGTCCTGTGTTCCCTATGTTACAAAGGAAGAGATACCACCATATCAGGCATCCAACGTAATTCTGTGTCAACAGATTTAATGGGAGAAAGCCAACAAAGCAACAATATGCCAGATGAAACTGCTTGTCTCTGGGAAAAGATGTACACAGGTGAGCACTGGACCTGGGATCCCCATGGAACTCAAGAGTTCTCCCACCGCTTCCAAGAAGTGAGAAGCAGCAGCCTGTGACCAAAACACATCAGAGCGATGTGAGACTTTATGCTGGACTTGACTATTTCTCCAAGACACAGAGGAGGATGTTAGGTGCCCTTTTGGAAATCTGTTACAGCAACGACTTCCCACAGGAAGTTATTTCTGATTCGCACTTGATGAACCATCCTGTGAGAAGCTGAGGCACAGAAGGCATTTCTACCAACAGACTGCAGCACACAAGTGTAAAGGCTCTTGGCTTTCAGAGAATCCAGTCCACAGAACCACTGTTCCAATAGGTTGTTCAGCCCTATTCTCAATAGCCAAAAGTCCCTCACAGAAGAATGTCAAATTAACTTAGGGAGATTTGTCAGTAAACTTGCAATCCAGTAAAACAAACCAAACTGAGAAAGAGTGGACAAGTAGAGCCCTACTGGCAAATGCAGAGTTTTCATCCTCATGAGACAATTACCAGCAAGAAACAAATATTACAGCTGCAGAGCATTTTTAAAATTTTGATTATCATAAACACATCAAGTCTTGAAATCTTAGAAATTTTACATATATTTCCCTCAATAAAAAATTAATATATTAATACCAGAACAAGTATTGGGTCTGCAAGTAACAATGTACACATCTAACTAAAATATACTTTCTCTTATGTCAAATAATACCCAATTTAAGTTGGCCAACAGAGATGAAAACGGACACTTATACAATTCTGAATCAAAAAGCCCCACCTTGAATCATTTTGAGGTGTTTCTTCTTCTTCTGGAGGTCCAAAATCAGCAACTGCCAGTAAGTCCTCGACCTGTAAACACATGAAAGCAACACATATTAAGGATCCTGTATTAAATCTTTGTTCACATCTACACAAGAAACAGCCAAGTATATAACAGCAAATATGTTCTTTTCTATGTCTGGAATATTTAGCAAAACCACTTCAAAATAGCCTTTTTCTTCATTTGCATGGAACTGCTTATACTTCTTAGTTGGGAGGTTTTTGTCAAACAGTGTAATGGACCCAGAGATTCCTGCAAAGTTTTTTGCCTTATGTGCATTATGAACCCTTGGCTAGGGATTGTCTGACATATGTAATTTTTGGTTTATTTTGTTCTTACTTCAGTCTTGCAAATCCTTTTTCATTACATCCATACAGTGAGATTTTTTTCACCTCCTCTCCCTTTCTTCAAGTGTGCATTTCTCTTACATCTAAGTATGGAGCTCCCAACTCCCTTTTAATACGGCACCTAAACAGTAAATGCTACAAATCTAGTATATCCAGTGCTTACAAACTGTACATCATTGTGAAAATTTACTCTCATTTGAAATTTTTATTTCAGCTTTTCTTTACATTAATTCCCTTCTAATTCAGTATATTATTCTAAGAGTTTAATTGGATGCTTTTTCCCTGACTTACAATACTTAAAAATCAAGTTCAGCTGTGTTACTTGAATCTGTGGTTGACATAGATCTGACAAACTGCAAAGTGGGAGAAAATGATCCATTTAAGTGCCTCCCAGTGCCATTCCCTGACAGAAGTGATATAAGGAGGGTTTTTACTCGTCTTCTTTGAAACTCAGAATTTTTCTGACCACAGAAAATTCAAGCAATTCACTACATTTCTAGAGAACCTGAAATTCTTTTTATCCCTTCCAGCTCTGCTCATGCACACTGCAGGAGCCCATAAGTCTCTAACAGTAATTGGCTGTAACAGTAACACTATTATAAATAATAAGGCACATCAAGGCACAGAAATGTGAACATGCTCTTTTCAACTTCTGTTCACATCAACAGCTTGAGGAGATATTTCTCATTAAATTCTACTCATTGGTGTCATCTTTCTCTTCTGGAAATCTCACTGTTTTAGAAATCTCACTTCACAGTCCCAATGACAGCAAATTCGTAGGAAACATCATTATTCTAGTAATATGCCAACTAGTTAAAACTATCAACACCTTGACAGGAAACATGAAATAGTAAAGACAGTTTTAAAAGTGAAGGGAAAAAAATGTAGTATGAGTAAGCTTACATCCCCTATGCAAAGACTAGAAACATTTTAACAATTCATAGATGAAAAAGATACAGGGGCAGAGGGGAGATCACTGGTTATTCAATCGAATCTTAAAAACACATAATGTTTAAAATGTGGAAAACAGCTCCTCCAACCTCGTTTCTATAATCACGTACACCAGGCAACCCTATATGATTCCTTAAAATGGCAATTTAATTTTTTAGAATTTCTTCATTGGCCTAATGATACAGCCTACATGTTATATAAGCGTCAAATCTTACTCAAGATTGTTTGTTAAAATGCTTTGCAACTATAGAGAAAGACTGATTTTTAATGTAAATTGGTAGAGCAACTAAATGCTCTCTCCTAAGTCAGAATATTTGTACATTGAGTCAAAGATTAGAATTACCTCTTTTACAGCTGCAGCTTCTTTGTCTTTTATAAATACTACTGGGGGCACATTTCCTACAATCTGTTGACTCTTCAGAAGATACCTGGCAAAAATACAGCATTCACCAGCATGACTATCAGTATAGCATCTCCAGGACAAGTAAAAAGTGTTAAATTAAATCCAGCAGTACTGTATGTTTAAAAGTATGGCTTGCAAAACTTACAGGCTGTTGTGGAGATATTCAGGTTAGTGCTAAGCAGTACATCACTGTAGAACCCCAACTTTAAATGCATAGCATACAAAAACTACTGGCTGCAGATACAACTGAGTATTGATAGTATTAGGTTTGTCAGTATCTATATACATAGGCTGGCACAGGTCTTTCCCCACTTCCTTTGGTATCCTTATCCCCACTCTAGGGATAAGAGAAGTGGGGGAGAGAGCCCTCAGAGCAGGGCAAGACACCTTATCCTACATACTATCTGCAGGAAGGACTAACAGGGCTCCCCTTGTCTTCTTCCCAGCCAGCAACTTTCCTTCTAAAGGAGTGGAAGCTGTGGAGTAGAAGAGGGAATTATGATGGAGCAGGAGTTACACAGATTAGGGAAACGAGGGGAAAGGAAATGGCTTTACAAGTACGCTTCTATGCCACATGGGTGAAGTCCTGAACTTCTAGCAGACTGACTGGATAGCAGAGGGGAAGCCAAGGAAAGGGAGAAAGAGACAAAAATCTCAATGATACCCTGAAAACTCAGTGGACTCTGTTGGAAAAATGGGCAAAAGCATCACAATACATGGTAGCATTCTGATTTTATTTTTTTTTATCAGGATTGTGAGGAATGTCTGTAATAGTGGACATCCTTTCTGGAGGCCCAAATCATCCCTCGCGATCAGAATTGCCCAGTGAATCTGCAAGGAGATCCTCGCAGTTGCCAGTCCTTTGTGCAGCATCCCATTCTGGGCTACTGTCCTGCACAACCTGTCCAGCTACCACCACCAGGATAAAGGAGTGAAACCTCACCCAGGCTGCTCTTGCTTTCTGCTCAGCCCACTGTAGCCCTGGGAAAGCGCAGAAGCCAACTAAGCCAGCCATGCTTCAGGAAAAGGTCACACAGGTGGTCTGACACAGCCACCCTTCCCTATGAGGCTCATCACAGGAGATGCTCTACTCCAAGTATCTAAAAACCAAAAGCATCCCAATAGGTCAGGTCAGAAATACTTAAGAATGGTACTTAATAAATGGCTCTGGATTTAGGAAGTGGCCTGTCTATCCCACAGCAGTACCGTAGACGTGGAGCGCTCTTCTGCAGCACACTTTCAACATAACTTTCGTTCTCCATAGTGGAAGCAGGGTTCCAGTACACACGACATGCTGAAAAGTTGGATGACAGGGACACCTACAAAAAGGGCAAATCTGTCTTTAAAATTATATATACACACACACACGTCATATACAACAAAGTCTCTGATGGATTGCAGAAAGCCTACTAGAAAACTTTATTTTGATAACAGAAGTACTAATATCAGACCAGAGTCAGTTCATAAGCAAATCAGGACTGATCTACTCCCAGCCATGTTCCAGTGCAGCGCAAACACTATGCAGCTGTAAAATCTGTATTGTATTGGGAAGAAGGCTGTTTCTTTCCCTCTCTCATGTTTTAAGTAGTTTAATTTACAGCAATGCCTCCTGAAAGTGCTGTGCCTTGCCCACAACCAGCCAGTATTTTCACGTGCAGACGTGATCAGTCACACAAGCAATCCTCAAAGTCCTAGAGAGACAGAAATACTCTGTGAAGGGTATTGCACATATAGAGCCAAAAGACTCATCTTGCCCATGTAATTTTGATCACTTGTCTGACAACAGAATGAATTCGGCTGTCAAAAACATCTATTTCAGTCATGAATGACAAACCTTTTGTCATAGATGCAGCTACGAGGTACCTTTTTTTCCCATGCTTCTAATATCAAAGCTAAATCCACCAAGATTTTAAGACAAACACTGGTATAATTTAATCTTTACAGAACAGCAAATGTAGAAGGTAAAAACTCCAGACAATAAACAAGAATGTGGAGACTGACTTGGTTGCTGTATCAGAGCTCTAACTCCCCTTTCAAACCCATAAATTATGACACCAATAGCTACAATTACATACAAATCTCAATCCTTTCTCAGATCTTGCTTGACAATGATATTTTCCTAGGCTTGCCTTTTTTTTTAACTAATCTCATGCATCACTTTAGGTCTTCTGCCTGTAATGTTGCTGGTGAGTGACACAAGGAGGTAACAACTCTCCCACAACTGCAGGAAGAAAACACTTTTGGAAAGACACACTTCTGTTGGTAAAACCAGACTCCTCCTTCTGAAAGGGCAAGGCAAAGAGTTTATGTCTGAGTAAGAGAAAAAAGAAGTCATACTAGGAGAATCACCATTTAGTTGGCCTAAGCTGCATTTGCATTAGAGTGGCAAAGCTCTCCTAGTGTGTACTCCAGAGCCTGATCTTGCTACACTCTTCCACACCAGAACCAATGGAGTAAAACTCCTCTTGCACACATCACAACACCCAGGGGAGCTCCTTTGGCATGTCCATGCCAACCTTACAATGTAATCAGAGTGGCTCAGCACAGGCTGTAGCTTTGGCACTTGCCTTGCTGATTTCCAGCTTGAGATCATAAAATTCTTGACTGACTTCACAGGTAGTCGCCATCTCTAACACAGCTTTATGAATAAGACCATTCAAGACTCTGCAGCGCATGTTATCTTCTTTCCTGGTTTTTGTCAGGTCATTTTTCATTAAAAAGTCCAACTTGGTTGGTTTACACAACTTTAAAAAGAAACAACACATTAATCAGTAGTTACACACTTGTATTAGGCAACTATATACAGTTTCATGCACTTTACTAAGTATGCTCTTATGTAATTATTGCTGCTGTGATGGCTTTATATAGGTCCTGTGTATCAAGTGTTTCAATAAAGAATATTTCTGTTCACAAAATCTTTGACATTTGTGTACTATAGTCAAAGTTAATCAAGTTTCTTTTGTATTTTGTAGCAAGTTATGAAGCTCCATAGATCTGTTTTCTCAAACACAGCATGTATTGACTGAAAAGCTTTGCTTGTTTGAAAAAACAAACATTAAAAAAATTTTCATTAAACTAAGCTCACAGAAGTTTTAAGGGTAATCAGTACTCAGGACTGTGCAAGAGGCTGTTGATGCTGGCAAAGATGAAAGATCAGCACAGAAGAGGAAACAGCCATGGGGAGCCAAATGGCTCCTCTCAATGGCAATCCTGGCATGTCACAGTCAAACTGGAGCCCTACTGTTTATTCACAAAATGCTGCTATCTCTCCATCAGAAAATGCTTTTCCCAAAGTTATAATCCATGGCAAAAGCACAAGTTTGTTCCTCCTGGCACAGATAAACACATTGCCTTAAGAGCTTGCACTTACCATTTGTGATCCCAGGGTAGGGCTGTCATACCAGAACTTCTTTCTTTTGGGAAAAGGAAAGGAAATCAGCCTTTCAGCAGCTCATAGAAACAAGGATTGCCTGTGCAATTAACATCCCACCTGCCTGACAGCACACCACAGCACCCAGGTTCTCATGCAAGTAGCTTTCCCTACAGGTGGGGTGTCGGGAACAATGCTTCCCAGCCACAGCTGACACTGCACACAGACAGCAAAGGAGTGGAAAACAACAGCTCTGAGACTTCTTTAGATTCATAGAATCCTTAAGGCTGGAAAATACAGCTAAAACCATCCCACTATTAACCCAGAACTGCCAAATCCAGCACTAAACCGTATCTCTACGCACCACTTCTACGCTTTTTTGAACACTTCCAGGGACAATGATTACACCACTTTCCTGGGGATCCTGTTCCATTGCTTGACCTTTCTTCCCTTTCAGTGATGAAATTTCTCCCAATATCCAATCTAAATCTCCCTTAGTGCAACTCGAGGACATTTCTCCTGTCACTTGTTACCTGGGAGGAGAGACTGACTCCCACCTGGCTACACCCCCCTTTCAGGCAGTTGTAGAGAGCAATAAGGTCCCCTCTGAGCCTCCTTTTCTCGAGACTAAACACCCCCGTCTCCCTCAGCTACTCCTCACAGCATTTCTGCTCCAGACCCTTCACAGGCGATCTTCTCTGGACAGGCTCCAGCACCTCAGTACACCTTTCCTGCACTGAGAGGCCCAGAAATGGACACAGAACTGGAGGGGTGGCCTCTCCAGTGCTGAGTACAGAGGGACAATCATTGCCCAGGTCCTGCAGGACACGCTATTGCTGATACAGGCCAGGATGCCACTGGCCTTCGTGACCACCGGGGCACAGGCTCAGCCGCTGCCGACCAGCTGAGATCGGTGGTCACTCCGCATGACAACAGTGAAGCGCCTCGGCCAGAAGAGCCGCACGGCTCTGGAGGCGCCGCCCGTGCGGCGGCTCGGGGTCGGTGTCTCGCTCTCCTCCGAGCTACCGGAGCCGCGTGAGAGCCCCGAGCCCCACAGCCCCTCTTACCCACCTTGTCCCAGCGCCCAAAACCCACCCCGGGAGGGCCCCGCACCCCGGGAGGGCCCCGCACCTACTTGTTCTTGCGGAGCATTTTCCGCAGCATGTTCCTGGGACCACCCAGGGCGGCGGAGCTGCGCAGGGCCCGGCACCACCGCGGCACCGCGGGCCCCCGGGCGCCCCACATTGCTGCCCTGGTCCCCGGCACGGCCCGGCCCAGCCCGGCCCGGGGAGCTCCCGCCTCAGCTCCGGTTGTGGCTTCGGCTGCGGCTCCCCCTGCCGGCACGGAGGCCCGCTGTGCGTGTCCTGGCCGGGCCCGGAGAGGGAGGTCAGGAACGGGAGAGGGAAGGAAGGAGAGGCCGAGCCGCCCTTAGGCTGGGCAAGGGTCACACCCACGCGGAGTTTGTACACAGCTTCGGCGCTTCGGCCCGGGGAGGGAAAGCGCATCCAAAGGCCGGGATTGCTGCTGGAGCGGCGGGAGGAGTCGCTCCGACACGCTGGCTGTGTTTGTGGCTGTGCCAGGTGGCTCAAGACACGATTTACGTGTCTTTCAATTTGCCGCTGCATCGCTGGGCAATTGTAAGGGAATGCGAGAAAAATAAATGACACTGAGGCAAGACTTTGGGCTGTCCAATTTTCCACTGAAGATCCAGACAAAATACTGCAGTTTTCCCCACAGAATCGCTGTTGGGTATTTAAATAAATTAAACCTGTGCTTTATACATTTTATCTGAGTACCACTTGTCGGATAATTACACAAAAATGATCACATTACTGTTTCCGCACTGATGGCATTAACACTAAGTGCAAGCTGCTAATTTAGAGCAGCACCTCACGAGGGATAGGAAGACCTGCCAGGCCCGCCTCAATGCTTTCTGCCATTTGCTCCATCATAACCCAGCGTGTCTTCTCGGTGGCGCTTCCAATGTGAGGAGTTATTATAACATTCTTCAGCTTTAACAAGGGATGATCCCTGGGAGAGAAAAAGAAATGCTGAGCTATTCACTCACAGCACGTTCATCTGTTATTTCATCACCTGCAGGCAGGCAGAGAAATATGTAAAATAATAATTAAAAATTAAACAAAACCTAATTGCATGACCCAAGCATACTCTGAGCAGTTCAAAGTGCTGCCTAGCTTGGTGGGGTTTTATGCAACAAATCCTCCAAATGAGTGAATGTAAATAGTTTTTCGCTGGAACAGAAGGATTAGGGGCATGGTTTAAGCAGGACTAGTGCACACACATCATGTATACCTACAAACAAAATTATGTAACTTCTCACATACTCACAAAATTTTACTCAGTTTGATCATCACACACTCTTTTATATTAAACTTAAATACATGTCCTACCTTGGCAAAGGCTCAGGATATGTCACATCCAAAGCAGCTGCCTTAATAACTTTGTTTTGAAGGGCTTCCACCAATGCATCCTGATCCACTACCAGACCTGGGTCACAGTAAGAAGGATATGTTTATTTTCATGTTCCGTACTGTTATCTCAGCATTCTTTTGGGCACAGTGGTCAGGCAAACAGCAGAGCAGGCCATGGTAACAGTGCAGAAGCACCAGCAGAGTGGGGTGGAGTGTGAGGAAGAAGCTTGGGTACGTGCATCAGGGAATTAGCAGCATGAAACAGAGCGCCAGGCATCAGAGTAGGCTGTGCCACCCTAACGTATGTTAGCAACAACACTGCATTAAATAAATAAAAGGTTTAAGTAGGAGATTATATAAATACACATGAGATTTTAACACTCCAACCTCACTAACATTCCAGAGACCTACTTTCTTATTATTATGGGAACACTTAAATATTTTACTGAGATATGACCACAGGCATCTAAATAAAGTAGCAATCAGAGAATTTACAGAAAATTTCAGAGGGACGCTCTTTGTTAAAGGTTTTCCCAGGACATGTCATGCCAGGAAACCTTAATGCAGACTTATTTATTCTACACCTTACCTCTGCTGATATTAATGAGAGTAGCAGTGGGTTTCATCAGCTCCAGCTCCCTCTTCCCAATAAGTTTGTGTGTCTGTGGAGTTAAGTTCACAGCCAGCAACACAAAATCTGACTGCTGGAGCAAATCATCTAGCTTCTTACAGTAAACAGCTCCAACAGCACTTTCTTCTTCCTTTTTTCTGGAAATTAATTTTTTCCAAAATTAAACTGCAGTGCAAGAAACAAGGGAAAGAGCAAATCACCAGTATAGAAAATGGTTCTTTATTATCTTTTCTTTGCAGTGCAAAGCAGTTAGCTGGTTATCTGACTGAAATTCAGTAAAGACAAAGATCAAGCTCTTTCCCACAACGCTAAATGAACTGTACACAAACGTGCAGTCCTACACCTGTGGGGATGTAAAGTAAGCAATGGGTATCATGTAAATGCACTGAATAAATGAGAAAACGAATGCAAACGTGTCAAAACTTCTGCTTGTAGTGGGGATTCTTTTCCTACTCAAAAGCAAGACTAATGCCTTGTGAAAATTAAGTACTTTAAGTAAGTCATGTGAAAATTACTGAGGAAACACACAAAACAGGGTAGGGGTTAAATCTTCCCAAATCTATGTCAGCAACAGCCTGATTGCTCTGTGCATCAGTGCTGACTCACTGAAACCACATGCTGCAGGACATGCTGGTGCACTCGATCTGTATCAGGATGAGGTTGAATGGCTCTCATCAAACTCCAACAAAAGAAAAGAATGGAATGGGCCTGGTGGGAGCACAGGGCACGTACACCTCATCTAGAAGACAGCAAACAGACTGTCAAGTCTGGCCCTTCATCATCACATGGCTCTGGAAAGGTGAGATGTCTCTGCCTGAATCCCTGCCTCAACTAAGTCAGAAGGAGTTAAGTCCCCTAGTTTTCTCCTTTCCTCAGTCCATTGCAATGTCATCACCATGACAGGAAGAACTCGGGAGTCTTGACTAATGGGGAGAAGAGTGAGATATATCTCTCCCATTCCTTCCTGACTTTCTTTCTGTATAAATTGGGAAATTAATGAACATCTTGAAAAAAGTGTATGTACTTAGCCACTGAAAATAAAGAGTACCATAAAAAGTGAAAGCACAGTGAAAAGTACAAATAACACTTAAAAGCAGTGACAAAATAGAGTTGCCGTGGAACCGCAATCAGCTTTACCTCTGATTTCTGTTGTGATACAAAATCTTCATTTCAAAGGCTTTGGATCTTTCAGCCACTTTGTAACCAATGGTGCCCATGCCCACGATGCCCAGGGTCGCTCCAGAAACCTCCGTTCCCAGCCAGTCAGCAGGGAAATACTCTGTGTCAGGGGAGACTGCCATCTCATGGCCTTGGAGGAGGAAAAGGAAAATAATGTCATATAAACAATGTTCCAGCATGTGGCTACTTTTTTCCCCCCCACTTTTTATCGGAGGACAAGGCAGAAGCACAGGAGCAGTGATATACTGTCATCATGTTTCTGGACAAGTTAATAATGCTGCGCTGCACACATGACTGCTGACACTGATTTCTTCATACCCAGCCTCTCTTTGGCAGGCAAGGAGATAAGGAAGGAAAGGCCAAAGCAGCAGTAAGGCCATCCAGTTTGCAGTTACCTTGCAGATACACTAAGGTTGGCAGGGAAGAGAAACACAGAGCATGGTGGACAGATTTCTGGACAGCTTGTTTGTAATGACTCAGATACATGTCAGCTTGGCAAAGACAGGCGTCAAACCTCCTTGAAAATATCTTCTTTTAATCCCCTTTTATTATAACTTGAAATACAAGACTGCAGTGAACAAGTACAATGAATAAGTGGCTGTGGGTTGAGGGAGAAGAGGCTTGAATTTAGGGCTGTCCAAAAAAAGGAACAACTATACCTTGCCAATATGCTGGCTTGGAAATGGAATGCAAGTTAATGTCAACAAGACAGATTTGTCTTAACTTCTTCCTTGTCCCCTATTTTCTGTATTTCTAGTTTTAAACTTACTTTTGCATCAGCCCATGTTTTCCTGCATGTTTTGAAGTAATCTTTTCTATGAAAAGACTAAGACCATTTCAGTTATTACCTTCCACAAGTCTCCTGGAGGATGCCAACATCAAAGCCATGCCCAAGTCTGCAGTGTCAGTGGAAACAATAAATGGAGTATTGGACACCTTCACACCATAGCTGGAGAGGAGTTTCAGGTCCAAGTGATCTATTCCCACTCCAGAACTTGCAACTACCTTCAAGTTAGGCAGGCTCTGGAGTAGCTCTTCATTAATAGCTGGTTTTTGATACCACATATAGATAGCTCTGATCTTCTTGCTGAGAAATGTCTTGTTTTCAAGATATTCTTTCTTGGTGATGAGATGAAAACGTTTCTTCAGAAATCCAACATGATGTTCGTATACCCCATGCCTCTCTCCTATACAGTCAACTAGCACATAAGGCAGTTCCTGACCCTCCATGCCCTGCAAAAGCAAAGAGAACCAAAAGGGCATACTCCGAAGTGATCCATTATACCTTTTGTGCTAAAAACCAGGACTTGATTGGCTCAATTACATGCTGTTTTTGCACTTGATGAAAGAGTTTGCTAAAGATAACCACTCCCACATGCAGAACTCTTTTGGGTTCTCCCTGTGTTATTCAGAAGCATGCTCAATTTCTATAAAATATTGTTAATAAGAAAAGAAAACATTGTTTCTGGCATACCGGCTATGCTAACACTTAAAGAAATGATGATATGGACGTTACCCCTGTTCAATGTTCAGTTTTTAAAGCCAAAGTCTTGGTAATTTAAGAATGTGGCCACGTGAGTGGAAGGGTATCTTTTAGCCTGCAAGTTCTACCACTTTTGCAACTATATTAAGCAATTATAATTGATGAGATTATCGCAGTAAAAATCTCATTTAATGTAACAGAGCTATAATTTGTCAACTATGAACTTTGGAGTTACCCGTGAACATAAGTTTACCCTTTCTTTCTTCGGTCTCCTTCAGGGCTTTGCCAACTCTTCACTCTGCTGACGGTGCAAAGAGTCAAGGCTGTGATCTCAGGTTAAAGCCGGGAGCCCCACCCCCGCTGCCCCTCAGCCCGAGGCAGTGCACCCGCACAGCCTCCGCACCGCGGGACCGGCGCCCCCCTCTCTTCTCGTCCCGACCACCTCCGGAGCGCGGTGTTCCGAAGAGCTCTCCCTGCCCAACGCGGGCTGAGCCCTGGCTTGAGGCGGCGTTTGCAGCCGGCCCAGTGGGCCGACGGCTGGGACTAAAGACAGGAGAGCCGGAACGGCGGCGGCAGGGCTCTGTCCGCCGCTGAAGAAGGGCTGGCAACGGGCGAGACCCCTCCTGCTCCCAGCCCGGGCGGGGCGCGCAGGACCGCGGGAGCCCCCGTGCCCCGCACGCCCGGTGCTACCGAGCCGAGCCCCCGTGGAACCGCGGCCCCGGGGCTCGGGGTCCCCTGTCCGCCGCCGGCGGAGGCGGTCCCGACTCCCTCCGTGTCCCGCAGCGCCGCTCGCACTCACCCCGCCAGTCGCGCTCGCCGCCGCTGCCGCCGCTGCCGCCGACGGACTGCGGGGGCGGAGCGGAACTGGCCGCCGAGGCGAGCACTGCCCGGCCTCCCGCACCCCGCCCGGGCCACTGGCGGAGCAAGAGGAGGTGCCAGAGCACGGGACGTACACCCCCATCTCTCCAGGAGCCAAGAGAGAGCAACGGGAGCTGAGAGGCTTTGCGTGTTTTTGTAGAAGTATTTCTGTGATTTCAATATAATCGGGATTTTGCATTAACGTCCTGCCCACTGTTTTTTCCGTACGGTCTTTGAAGACTGGACGTGGTCTGGTCTTTCTGTTAGTCATAACACTATGTGCACGTGAATTAGCATAACATGAAGAGTTGTCTCTGAGCGGCAGACACCAGTGACAGCTCTTACTGCACACACGAAGGTCTTTTCCAACCAATATCATCCTAGTAATACCCTCAAAAACTCTCATTGAGAGCTAAGCAACTTGGTCTGTATCATAGAATCACAGAATGGTTTCAGTTGGAAGGGACCTCAAAGGCCATCTATTTCCACCCCTACTGCCATGGTCAGGGACTTCTTTCACTAGACTGGGTTGCTCAGAGCCCCATCCAACCTGGTGTTGAACACTTCTAGGGATAGGGCATCCACAGCTTCTCTGGGCAGCCTGTGCCAGCACCTCATCATCCCCAAAGAGGACAATCACTTCCTACTATCTAATCTAAACCTACTCTCCTTCAGCTCCAGGCCATTTCCCTCTGTCCTATCACAACTTGTAAAAAGTCCCTCTCCAGCTCTCTTGTAGTCCCCCGTTTAGGTAGAGGAAGGTGCTATAAGGTCTCCTTGGAGCCTTCTCTTCTCCCGGCTGAACAACTCCAACACATTCTGTTTTCATAGGAGAAGTGTTCCAGTCCTGCGATCAACTCAGTTGACTTCTCTGGACCCACTTCAACAGGTCCACACCATTCTTGTGCTGAGGACCCCAGAGCTGGATGCAACATTCCAGGTGGGATCTCACAAGAGCAGAATAGAGGGAGAGAATCACTTCCCTCCACCTCCATCCCCAGTGATGGGGACTAGAGAAGTACAGCTTCAGTACTGAGTTCACAGAAGCTGTGCTGTCCCCTTGCTGTGCAGGTGGTCAGAATCCATTGGGGAGGATGCCTGGCTCCTGAGGTGAGATCAGCTCAGGAGCCAGGATACACCACTGCTGTGGGCATACGGGGATCTTTCTCTTTTCACACTAGGGAACAACCAGCCATGGGGTGCTGCTGTGTCTCTCCTGACTACTGTAGTGCCTTTCAAAAGAATGGATTACAAAATCCTGTCTTCTTGAATTATGTCAAAAGCATTTTGATATGCTGAACACGAAGACAGTCAAGTTTAACACCAACCCTCTATAAAATTACTACTAAAAAATTAAAATACAATAACAATTCATATCAATTACACAAAACCATAAACTGTTCTTGTTATACTGGTTATGATTTTAGAATATCAATTGCTTATATGAATTTCAAGTTCAGACAGACAAACTTTAAAGCAAAAATTAATTAACAAACAATATGGAGTTACAGCATATTAACTGGATTCTTAGTTTACTTGCATTTTCTTCATTAAACCCCTCCCCAACAAACATAAAATGATTACACATTACCTGTTTCACATAAGAAGTATCCAAACTGCTTTGCTGATAAAATGTATGAGTAATCTTTTGATTTACTGCTTACCTGAGATTGAAGGACTGTTGTAAAGTCCCTTGCAAAGACACAAGTCATTCTCCCTACGAACTGAGGAAGGAGGCCTACCACAATTTAGCCTTGAAAGTAAAGAAAAACTTTTGGAAGGGCAACACTGTAGATTTTCCCTGTATATCAAATCCACAAATTTGAAGGAACAAAAGGAAGGAGGAATTAGTCAGAGGACCCAAAAAAATAACAGTCAAAGGAATGTTAGTCTACGCAAAAATCCAGGACATACATATCAAATGTCAAAAAAAAAATGGGTGTGTTACTTGGTTAGATGTGGAGAGAATGAGATGGCTTCCAAAGTTTTTATGCAACTTGAACATCCAATTTTCAGCCTATAGTTCAGGAGCTGATACATCTCTACGGGAGACATATTTGTATAGCAACATATGTGACAGAAGAAGTCAGCTGCACCAGTGCATTGTAATGTTCCAAGTAGATTTAATTTGTAGAGTACCTTATAGACATCCATGTAGTTTGTTAAGGTGAACTACATTGTGTGTACATAGTTGCTGTGCACAAGTTTTCTCTTACAGGAAGGCTATACCTGCATTGTATAGAGCACTCTGAAATTAGTATGGTCTGTGGGTATGTAGAGAGAAGTATTGCACAGTCTATGGACTTCATCCCCATCATTAAATATTGCTGTTGGTGTCCATGTAGTCCTGCAGGGCAAGCTGTTGCCTGCAGCGGTCATAAGGTGCTTGCATAATAATTGTTCCTTCAAATTCAGCTTTTGAAGTATTGCATTACCCTAAAAGACTTTTGTATAATGTCATGTATACATTTTCCAGGTGGGTTGTACAGACTAGCTTGAGCATGAACCTGGATAAGGACATACATTTCCTATGTCTACATTATGTGTTGTAAGGCAGTATTATATGGGATTTGTAGGACAAAGGAAGCTGAGGAAGGAAATCTCTATTCATGACCTTGTTTTTTCAGGCAAGGTCAAACCAATTGATGCATTTATTTTCACTGACTAGAAACCATTATAAAGTGTTATCACTTGCCTGACTGCTTGCTGTAGGTAAAGGCCAGCTTTCCCTATAGACTACTGTAGCAGCACTTTATTCCAGATGTATACTTTTTGCCCAACTAATTATTTTGAAAAATATGGATCAATGGAGTGAATGATAATGGATCATCTCTTTGCTCACTTGGCCACTGCATTTTTGGATCAATTTTCAGTAATCATGAGATTGAATGTATTGTGTGTGAGTCAACACATCACTCCAGTGACTGACAGGCAGATGTGTCTTCCCCTCTAAAGCACCCCACTGGCAGGGAGCACTTCTGAAACTAATCAGCCCAGATTCTTCAAATATCTGCATAAGTAGCAATAAAACTCCAAGCAAATGCCAAACTTGTTCATTTGTTTTAAGCAGAAGTGAAATGAAGTACTATTATCTGATTCTGTTTGTTTCTTCGTGTCTGGAGAAAAGTTCGCATGTGCAAAAACTTGTGCGTTTTTTGCAGTTTTAGGATATTGATCTAAGAAAGGGTATTTTCTTTCTCTCTCTCTTCTATTTTTTTTTTTATCGTAACCTTGTTTTCCAGGTCTGTAATTTATTGCTTATCCTTTTATTTTTACAGAATAAATTTATTTTTTCAAGGTTATACAGGTGACAGTGAAAGGTGTACTGGGCTTCTGTACCTCAGAGAGCAGGGAGGTACCTGGGGAAATCTCGAAATTCTTGACAGCCAACTCACTGTGCCTGAAAAGCTGCAATGTCTTGTTTCCTGGAGCTGCAAGAGTTGGCAACATCATCATCATACATTAAACTTGTGGGAGGAAGTATATTTTGGCAAGCACCATGACTACCACCTGCAAGACAAAGGCAGTGGAGATGGCTCTGTAAAACCCTAGCTGCATTTGATGGCAGCTTTGCTATAAATTTTACTGATAGATTAAATGATCATACTTTTAATAAAGTCATTCTATATAATAAAAAGCACAGCACTGCCACTTTGTGTGTTGATTTATTTATCTTGGACTTGTATTAGACAACAGAAAGTATATAAGCACAACTGAGAGAACGGCAAACTGTTTCCTTCCAAGCTATAGTGAGGTGGATGGACACTCTTCTATTTAAAATGATCTTTAGAGCTGATGTAGGGGTAAAGACAAGAATAAAAAGAGAGGGAAAGAGAAGAATAAAAGAGATGTGGTATCTTTTAACACATCAGCTAGGGAGCACTTCATTGGGTAGGGGGAGACCATTCAGAGCTGCTAGTATATTTTCAACTGCTTCCTCTGTTATCATGTAGCTGGCCTTGTCTGTTTTAATGCCGAGGTGAGGTGTTATAATGACGTTCTTTAATTTTAACAATGGATGATCTCTGGAAGAAAAGAAAAAAGAGTTAACTACTGTTGTTCATCCAAATAAAGAGGAGTCCTACTTTAGCTTTGGCACTGTATTTAAAGTTAACTTGTTATAGCTTTGCAAGTCCCACTTAGACCCACAGAACACGGTCACCTGTGTTGAAGTAATTTTGTATTGTAATAGGACATGCAAAGACTTTATAGAATGCTCTTTTCTCCAGAAACACACTTCTGCTGTTAGGCAGCAATTTCACCTATGTCAGAAGAGAGGATTAAGCCCTCCTGACACATTCACTCTACACAATAGTCTGAACTGTAGTTATTTGCACCCAGGCATGAGACCAAACTCCCCCCAGCAAAAAATGCAGCCAGCACAGTTAATTTCAAAAGGCACTATCCTACTAGAGGGGTCTTTTTACAGAAGCTAAGCAACCTCTGGGCCCAAGAGGTCTGCAGTACTTCAGCCTTGTATGCGGAAAGAAGCCTGTGGGGAGGGACACCTCAGGGCTATGCAGCAGGTCTTAGGCCTCAAGGAGCTTCCACCCATTAATGGCAAGCTGCACTTTCTAATAAAGCAATTTGCAAGTGAAGCACTGCTGCAGCTTCACAGAGTGATTCTAAGGATGGGGTTTAATGCTTTCTCTGACTCTTGCTGTCTCCTGGCTCGCAGGCTTCTCCTTGGTCTGTTATCAGCCCCAACATCTGGGCTGTATCCCATTCATATTTATGGCACTTTTATCCAAACTCCCATGCCAGGGCCAGGGGGGCTGCCTCAGCCAGCTTCCTGCCTGCTGCAGGGATGCCTCTGGCCTTGGCAGGGGTCACCCATCCTCCCCGAGAAATAAGCAGAGATGGCAACCTGGGCATTGGTTCTGGGTAGGTGACATCCAAAGCTGCGGCCCTGATAACACCAGTCTGCAGAGCTGTCACCAGCGCCTCTTGGTCAACTACTGCACCTGGTGTGGAAGAGCAGCGTCTCTGAGTGCACCCTGCAGGTAACAAGCTGAGAGCGAAGAACGGAAGGGGGAGGGAGGAATTTCTACCACGCCTGATCATCCTCGGCATGTGCACCAGCTGTGCTGGATGCAGCACAGTGCTGTGTGGAACACAGCAGGAGCTGGACCACACTTTGAAGACAGCCAATGGATCCGGATGGTACCTCGGCTGATGTTAATCAGGGTAGCTGTGGGTTTCATCAGCTCCAGCTCTCTTTTCCCAATCAGCTTGTGTGTCTGAGGTGTCAGGCTCACCACCACCATCACAAAATCTGCCTGTTGGAGCAAGCTGTCTACCTTCTTGCAGTAAGTGGCACCGACAGTTTGCTCCTCTTGTGCATTCCTAGGCGAGGAAAAAAAACATTTCTGTCATGGAAACATTTTCTTCAATGATGTCACCAGTATACAAATGAAAGGATCTGATTATCACATTCATGTAGCAAACAGGTGGCAAACAAAGGTGAATTTACTCTCAGCTGGGTGTTTAGATCCTTCTGGAAGGCTTCAAGCCCTACAGCAGAGGACGGATTGCATGCCTGCCACTCAGCCACTCCAGTGTAGGGTCCCAAGGGCCTCTTATAAAGTCTGCAAATGAACTAAGGCTGAGCACTGGAGCAGATGGCAGCATGCAGTCCATTCTCCAGGATCCCCTGTGCACCTCACAGGATGCAGTTATTGCTCAAACCAGAGGAGTGGTATTCACCAGAACTCATCCATGCAAGCTCTGAGCATGCCTGTGGTCCTCATCCTGTTGGCACTCTAATTAAGCCTATCATTTTTTAATGAGTGAAACCCACAAGGCAGCTCTTTGCAAGCTCCTGGCTGCCCCAGGACTTTCATAGAATAAAGTGTTCAGCAGAAAAAGTAACCAAAGTAGAGAGATTTTTAGTTTTAACATTTCACAGTGCAAAAGAATACTTGCCATTTCTCACATTCTTTGTAAATATAGCTGCCTGAACTTTAGGAAATAAAGAAGCAATGATAGAAGATCATGTGTACAATCTTCTGCTTCTGGTTGCAAGAGTAGGGCTTTAGGTTATCTCCTCCCTAATCTACAAATAAAGAGGTCACACTAAGAAAATAACTTCAGTGTAATTTTGGACCGTGTGTCTCCCAACAAATGCACTTTGTTGTTTGTTTTTTTCAGGTCAGTGACTAGAGAATAAGTGGGAAAAAGCCAGACTGGAACTGCAGCCAGTTTTGCAGTATGCAGAGTGCATCTTGATTCAGCACACAAGCTTGAAGCATAAATGTACTTTAAAATAAGTAGGTTTTTAATTTCTGTTGCACTATGCATTGATTATTCATCACAGCATTCTTACGCAAATGCTACTTTAAAGATTGAAAAACACTAAACAGAGGGATTTAATGATGATACACCTGAAAAAATGAAAGGATTAGTGCCTTGTTTATCTTTTTTTGTGGTTTGTGAAGAAATTCTGGAAGATCTTAAGGATTAGTCTTTTTCAAATGTGAGTTTGCTCAGCTGTTTTTGTGAAGAAACAGGAATGCCAAGTATGACTAAAAATTTCTGGCC
This sequence comes from Pardalotus punctatus, assembly GCA_013400915.1. Taxonomy (NCBI): domain Eukaryota; kingdom Metazoa; phylum Chordata; class Aves; order Passeriformes; family Pardalotidae; genus Pardalotus; species Pardalotus punctatus. The sequence goes on along the minus strand of VZTX01008569.1, from coordinate 12,698 downwards.
TCAATCACCCTCATGATTTTAATCGGGCTAGCTAAAGCAGTGACCCTCCTTCTGCAGTGTGCTTAGGGAGAAAATCCCTGAAAGCTGCATCCTAGTACTGCAGCTTCTCCCTTCAGTCACAGAGGAGTAAAGTTCTCTCAGGGTAGGTCACAGTTCATGTAGTAAATATTTGTTCTGTTCATTATCTGCACTTTGCCTGATTGCAAAGGCCTCGAGTTGTTCATGGGGCTCTTGATTACTTTAAATTGAAGAGCTCCTGTGCTGAATGTCTAACAAGGATCAGATTCCCAGACACACAAATTAGGAGGAGCTAGAAATAAAGGGTGAAATCCAGTTAAATACTTGCTAAAATTCCTACTGGCTTAAGAAGAAACGAGGTTTTCTCAGGAAGAAGCTCTCAATCATATTGTGCCAAGTATATGCTTCCTAGTTTTCTAGACATTAAGTTTCAACAATATCCCTCCTGAACTTCAAAATATGGGATAAAAATAATTGAAAGATAGACTTATGTGTCATTATAGTAAGATATGATAAGAATAAAAAAAGCATAAGCTTGATTTCTATTTTTCTGCAGGAAACATTGAAATTTCTAATATAAAAACTAAATTAAGTTTCCAAGTGTTTAACTACCAAATAACTCTTTACTGGATTGATTTAAGGCAACCGTCCTATTTTTTTTCTTCTTTTGATTTAATCTTGGCCCTATTCCCTCATTTCTTGCTATATTTATGACATAATTCCTTGAAAAGAAAATACTGACTATCTAGAAGAGACTTTGTGGTGCAATTAGGATCAAAACATATCTTTACCTCTGTGTCCTGTTGTGGTACAAAATGTTCATTTCAAATGCTTTGGCTCTCAGAGCAATCTTATATCCAATGCTGCCCATGCCAATGATCCCCAGAGTAGCTCCAGCAACTTTAACTCCTAGAATATCAGCTTCACAGTACTCCATACTTGGAGAAATTGAAATGCTATGGACTGCAAGAAAAACATGTAAATATTAGAAATGAATGGGGTCCAACATGGACAAACAAGGCAAAAGAGTCTGGACTTGTGCTACTATAGCATACTTCTGATGGTTACAAACACACGATTTCGTAATATCCTAGGAAACTCCCTAACGTATCATCTTTCCCTGCTACATGTATATGTGATATTCCCATTTATTCTCACTATTACCACAAAAAGCCTGTTGATATAATCTCTCCAAAAATATTTTTACTGCTTTAGACTCTTGAAAACATTTCCCTGTTCCTCATCAACAACCAAAGTAATTATTGCCAATTACAATGCAGAGCTTGGATAAGTCATGTGGAGAACAACACCAGCTATTGGATTTCCTCTTCATATCTACCACTCTCCTTGGAAAGAAAAGTGTACTTCTATAAAAATCACAGCTTGCTAATTTCTATCATTACCTGTTAAACCTCCAAATTCTGGATAGTTCTACAACACATAAAATATAGTTATATACACAGAGTCAGCACAGCTAGGAAGGTGACAGGCTTCTGATATTTCAGTCTTCTGATATTGCCAGCTTTTCTAAAACATGAGCAGAATATTGTAAAAGGATAAAAAAATTACTCAGGAAAAAACCGAGTCATGCCAGGACAGAGCTATCAGAAATGCCACCAGGGATAGTTTATGGTAGATGGAAACAAGAAATTAATCTCCCTTTTTAATGTCTCCTTTTTGTGAGGTAGAAACAGACTTAGAGGGACACAAGTCCCCTTCGAGTTTTTATGAATCCTGTGGTACAGATGGCAAGTCAAAGTCAGGTAAATATAACAGGATAAATCTGAAGGATTTTTTTCCTGAAGAAGGAGGCATTCTAACCAAGGCGTAGGTCTATTTGGCAAAATAGAAAGAAAAAAATGTTGAAGAAACTAGAAAGAATACTATTAACAAAAAAATGGAGTAGGCGGCTTTATTACTCTCTAATGCCCCTTAAATGCCCCAATTCTGCACCAATCCATTTCAGTCTCTAAGAATATGCCCATGCCTCTATCAGCGTTGTGCATCTCTTCCAGCCCAGGATATTCCATGACTCTGTATAACCTTGTACTGCCCCATTGTTGCCTCCCACACTAATTTCTTCTGCCAGCCTGGGGCTGCAGCGATCATCTGATCTTTGGCATCCCTCACTTTTGGTCCTAGCATTGTAATGCCATCACATTTTATTTATACCTGGTTGAAATATATGTTATGTATGTCTGTGTATAATGTAATAATTTAAGTATACTTATTATACATAAAACATATGAAAATACCTATTATTCTTTTTGCCAAGGAAATATATTTAGATTTTCACATTTTATGTGTAACTATGTGCACTGCAGGTAACTCTAAGAAAGGTCAAATTAATGGCAGGTAAATCTTGTATGATTTTTAGAAGCCACAAAAGAATTGAGGTGTTACCTTCCACTAGTCTTCTAGCAGATGCTAGCAGCAAAGCCATCCCAGTATCTGCTGTGCTGCTGGAAACAGCACGTGGAGCATTAGCCATCTTCACACCAAAGCTAGCTACAAGCTTCAGATCCAGGTGATCCATCCCCACTCCCGAATTTGCAATCACTTTCAAGTTTGGCATGCTCTGGAGGAGCTCTTTGTCGATGACTGGTTTGTGCCACCACAAATAGATTGCTTGGACCTTTTTACCTACAGCCTTTTTGTTTTCAAGAAATTCCTTCATAGTGATGAGGTGAAAATGTTTCTTCAGGAATGGCACATGGCTGTGCAGTATTCCATGTATGCCACCGATTTCATTTACCAAAAGCCATGGTAGTTCTCCTCCTTCCATGATCTGCACAAAGAAAGACACAAAGTGTCAGAACCAAGACATATTATTATTTCCAGACATTTTAAAGAATAATCACTGTCATGACCTGTTTCATGACATTTATGACAAGAGATCCTATAAACCACCCAGGAAAATAAGCAAACCAAGACAAGCAACCAGCTCTTTTAAATACATTACCAATTACACTCATACACACAGGTGTCCACACACACAGAGGTATTCACATAATCAGTCTGAACAAGTTCTGTTCTCTGTGATCTCTAAGATTTCATATTACTTCCATGATGATCAAAACACAGCACTTACTTCCCATTAATTACTTAGGTTTAGACCATCAATAGTCTGCAGTAAATAGTGCAATAAATCTCCTTTGCTACCCTGAAATCACAAACTGCCCCAAGTAGTTTAGAAAAATGTTGGACCAAATCTACTTCATGAAAATAAATCGCACAGCTTCATGATGAACTTTGAGTTATCAGGTTAATTTTTAAATGCTTCATTGCAGAGATTTTCGCAACCACCTGTCCTGAAGAGACCCCAGTGACTGCAGCGCCTTTACCTGAGCCTATTGTAAGCTAACAAAATAACAAAATAACAAAATAATAGATGCTTAGGCAAGCGTTTTCCAAGAAGGACTAAAGTTTTTTTTTTTTTTCAGGAATCCTGACCATTTGGTTTTGGTCCTGAGTGGGTCTGTGAATTGACATTTATTTTGGAGTTTTTTGACTGACTATTTATAGCTACCTTTGATTTGCTATAGCAGTTTTGGGAAGAGCTGTGGGGAGAACATTCAACAGCTGAAGATCTTGAAATAGCAATCCTGTAGCAATTGTTGCCTTGCTAGTATTATTTCACTGTTTCCAACTGAATGTCTAACTCTTGGCCTGTCTACACTTCCTGTGCTAGAACTTCATTATGCCATCCCTTCAGGGAGCCCAACCATATTGCAAAATAATGGAAAGACTTCCTGACTTTATGGAGGTGACAACCACTTTTTTGAATTTTCTGAATTTGTTGATTGCTAATAGGAAGGGGAATGTAAGAAAAAGCTTGGCCCTGGGCTGCAAGTCAGGACTGATCACTAATTTTGCTTTAGGTTGTGCCCGCACCCATGCGATTCTGGTGGTAGTTCTAGCATTGTTTCACAGGCAATCAAGAAAAAGCATAATTTTTGTCTGCATGGAGGAGCTAAATCTCTTGGGATTTACTTAGGTTTTCAAAGGATCCCCTCATGAAAAACAAAGACACTTTTTCAACAACTGGCTTTGCTTTAACATGTAGATGAAGCATGGCTCTTCTTACATCAGAAAACCTTAGGCCTATGACCACTTCACAGGACATTTCTTCAGTGTTTGATATAAAATAGAATATTGGAATATTGGCTGAAAAGTGTTTCAGGATACAGCCAAATTTCTGCAGGGAATCAATGCTCACATCTTTAACACATTTGAGAGTGTTACACCAACTGCTTGGTGTACTGGCTTACCATTATGTTGCAGCAAGAACTGGGAACAGAACATGGGTATTCATTGAAATAGACTCAAGATATCAAAATGCATAACTGCTCAGTTAAAATCTTCAAACAAATCTCTTTTATTAGTTTCACTTTATTTTTCAGAATTGTAAGTTACTGAACAGATCAAGCCTAGTGAGGTGGCGGTTATGCAGTGTCATGATGAGCAGTGCAGGAACAGGTTGCTTTTTTATTAGTTTAAAAGTGGTATTGTAAGAAGTAGCACCTTCCTATACACTGGAGATTTAATGGCATCATCTGGTACTCATCATTTGGGAAACACTTCACTTGGAATGGGCTGGCTATTGAGAACAGCCAGCATGTTTGCTATTGCTTCTTCTGCCATCATACGCATGGCTTGGACTGTTGCGGTTCCAATGTGTGGGGTTATGATGACGTTATTCAAGTTTAATAAGGGATGATCTCTGTAAGAAACAGAAAGAACAGAATGTATCACACAGGGAACTTACTGTGCTGCTATTCCGTTGTGAAGAACTGAACCTCAGGAAACAGCAATAGCATGTTTAGACTAAAGGGCCACAAGCACAGAACAAGCACTGAGCTGTGGGATTCTTGCTAACACATTTCTTCTGCCTCTCCATTGTCTCACTCATTGCCTGGCCTGTGAGTCAGACTGGCAAAGAACTGACAGATGTGGGAAAGGGGAATCGCTTGTCGTTTATTCATGATTGTGAAAGATGGGCTGAGGTTTTGCCCTTACACAGTGAATCAATCTCCCATGGAGATCAAAATTATGAGCACACTTTGAACACAGTTTTTAACATTTCAGATTAACAGAATGGGAAACGAGTTTCTTTACCTTGGCAGAGGCTCAGGGTAGGTCACATCCAGAGCTGCAGCCCTAATAACCTTATTCTGGAGAGCTTCTACCAATGCATCTTGATCAATAACTGCACCTGCATTGAAATGAAATCTTCATATCCTGATGAGTTAATGAACACATTCTTAACTGGGAGGGAGGAAAGGTCTCAAGGGTCTAGTGAGAAAATATTAGAGGATCTTCATCTTTTTAGAAAGTAGAATGCCTTTCTAATAATCATTAACCAAACAAACCAAAGATTTTATTTATTAAACTTTAATTAGAGAATGATTATGGTCCACTACATAAGGCTTTTCCTGGGATGAGACCAGTTTCAGTATTTTCCTCATTTTGACTCTTCCTGTATTATTACAGACAAATCCTTTAATCTCTGCAGACTTTCCACTCTTTTATCTCGGCTTTGCTAACTGAAATGATAACTTCTCTCATATGCTTGTTCAGCGCCAACAGATCTGCCATCCCAGGTGAGGTTTCCTTTCTACATTGCTGTTCCAAATGTTACTTAATGTTTTCCCTTGTACCCCATTCTCCCTCACTGATTATAAACATTTCAGTTATTTCCACTAAAAACTGCTGTCCTTAGGACAAGGCTAAAGAGAACCAACCATCTGCTGAGCATCCCTTATTTCCATAGGACCTTTGAAGACATACGATACAATCCACATAAATCACCCATTTGTAGACTGCCAACTACTTCATGACTCAAACAACAGAGGGATATCACAGATTGAGGTTGGAGAGGGGAATGTCAACATAATCAGACAAAACACAACCTTAAGTGTGGAGGCACAAACAGTATTTCAGATCCTCCTACCTCGGCTGATGTTTATAAGAGTAGCTGTGGGTTTCATCAGCCCCAGCTCCTTTTTCCCAATCAGTTTGTGAGTCTCAGCAGTCAGATTCACAACCAACATAACAAAGTCAGATTGCTGCAACAAGTCTTCCATCTTTGCACAATAGTGGGCATCAACAGCCTCTTCCTCCTCCTTTCTTCTGAAGGAAAAATGCAAACACCCCCAGACTGACTTCTGGGTTTAACAGTCAATCAGTCCAAGGAGAGTTCCAGAACAGCACAGAGACTGAGAGGTTTGAGGCCAACATAAAGGACAAGACATTGATAGACACAGATGGTGGAAGGGAGGCAGAAAGGATGTGGGCTAGATGGAAAAGAAGCTAAAGGAGTGGTGGGACAGTGGACGAGTGATATATGTGTGAAAACAAAGCACAGGCGATATCAGGCTAGGAGGCTGGGGATGTAGTCAGACTTGACTGGACTGACTTGTAGTCAGTCCAATTAGGACTTGTGGTTGAAAAGAAAAGAAGAGAAAGTGAAGTCTGAAAGAAAGGGAACTACAAATCCATGACAAATTAAGACCTTTGTCATTGGTGCCAGTGTGATGAATGACCTGGCTAGGCTTAGGAGACTGGCTGGCAGGAATAGGGATGCTGCCAGAAGCCTGAAGAAGAGTCTGACAGGACAGGGGACACCTTGAAGGCACAAGACCTGGTTTGCTTGGACAACGTCTTCAGAATGGTTACATGGCCCTTGCTCCAAACTGCTAGTGGCTAACCAGGGCAGAGCAAGCGCAGGAGGTGAGGGGGAACTGCTTCCTGAGGGGAGCAGCAGGGAGCCAAAGTGAGGAAGTGGCGGCATGCTGGTGCTTGTCACACCACTTACAAGTGCATAGAAAGGCTGGGGACAGAGCAGAGCTGTGGCTTCCCTCGCTGCCCCCTGAACAGTTATACACAGAAAATCAGATGTCTTTACCTCCGGTTTCTGTTATGGTACAGGATCCTCATGTTGAAGGCTCTGGCTCTCTGAGCCACTTTGTACCCAATGCTGCCCATCCCAATGATCCCAAGCGTTGCTCCGGTTACTTCCACTCCCAGCCAGTCAACAGCAAAACATTTTGTGTCTGGAGACACTGCAATCTGGCAGCCTGCATGTAAATACATGCTGAATGGGTACAAATCAGCCACAAACAAGTTTGGGGGAAATAAAAAGTTTATCACCATCACAGCACTGGGGTTCTGGAGCACCCCTTACAAAACAGCTATGTTGATTTTGACCAGTTTATAGAAGGGTCTAGATGGTGCCAATTCCTGCAGTCAGGCCTGAAGTCAGTAACACGGTGGGGTTCTGGCTGGATACTGTGCTGGAAGGAATAATTCCTTGGGGAATTAACTCTTCCATAGCTGGTGTGTTTTCTTGGAAGTTCAGAAATAGATTCTTTGACACTAACCACCCTGCAGACATTGACTTCACTTTTATTTTTAGCTGGGGTAAATCTCACCATTTCTCTCCTGAATCACAACCCAAAGCAGCCTCATGGCTTGAGTAGGGGAGGTTTCAAATTCCAGCTCACAGCTAAGGATCTCTGTGAGATTCTCTTTGAAGAACTTATGGTTCAACAAGATGCAATAGTGAGAAAACATGAGGGGGAAAGAGAAGTTATTTCCTGCTCAGAGGTGGAACAGCAGTGACAAGACTATGAGTCCCTGAAGACAGGCAGCTTCTTGTGATAGTCTCTACTGACACCTTCCTTCCCCAGAAAGGCATTGCGTAGCAAGGATGTGGGGAAAGGACCTGCTTTTAGGGACACAAACTAATGGTGGTCTAATAGCAGTCAATAATAGCTAAAACAGTCTAATAGCTTTGTCAAAAAGATTATCAGCTATTTAAAAAATAATGCTGATGCCCTTCAGGAAATACAACTCATTGGTTTAGACAAACTCATCACAGAGGCAGGAAAAAGAAGCTATACTAATTACTGGTCTGGAGCTGGAGATGTAGCCACTGATGTTTTGTACTTTCCTGTAGCTCCTAACGCTTCTTTCAAGGGGAAATGGAAAGTGGTGACATTCAGTTTGCACTCTGTATTCAGTTTTTACAGCTATAAACAACCCACCCAGAGAACAGTCAGACGAGAGTTAAGCCCCAGACATTACTCCAAACAGGATATCACACAAGACTTTCAAGCGCATAATTTAGACAAAAGACTTACTCTTGTCACTGTTGCCCTAAAAAGAAGGGGGACACAGGAAAAGCAGATGCCTCTGAAAGTTAAGGCCACTGAAAATTTTCCCCTGTAAAAGCACCCAAATATTGATTCAGACAGGTCATCTCTCTATCACAGCAAAAGTGAGGTATGCCAAAGGAGTAGGTCAGAGAAAATTTAAAACATTACCTTCCACTAGTCTTCTGGCAGAGGCCAGCATCAAGGCCATTCCTATGTCTGCTGTTGGGTCTGCCACGGAGCGCGGGGTGTTGGTCACTTTTACACCAAAGCTCGAGATCATTTTCAAGTCTAAGTGATCGACTCCAACCCCAGAATTTCCAATCACCTTTAAATTAGGCAGGCTTTCTAGAAGCTCCCTGTCAATAGCTGGCCTGCACTCAAACACGAAAACAGATTTGATTTTTTTGCTCATTTCCTCTTTGTTTCCAAGAAATTCCTTCATGGTGATAAGGTGAAAGTGTTTCTTCAAAAGTGCTGCAAGGTTTTCTAGCACACCCTGAGTTCCTCCTATATCCAGAATCAAAACACCTGGTAACTCTTCCTCTGCCATGACCTGCAATGCGGGAATAAAATAAATACTTTGTTTAGGAGAACATCCTTAAAGAAGCAATGATGATCCTTTAAAAGTTATCATTTCAATTCATGTGGAAGCCAGGAAACTGATGGAACTCAACAGTGCTTATAATCCACAGTCACTTGGTACTAGTGTGGTACGTCAGACAACTTACAAGTACTTTTACTAAGTGCTGATTTAGAATAACACCAAGGAATATCCACACTCTTACATCAAAATCCAGTCCCACAAGGTGGTCTTCTCAGAAAGTTTCATTTTAGTCCTGAATCAATATTGATTTCATACAAATCTGGTAGCAGTGCCAGACCTGCACTCATCTTGGAAGCACATCCTATACTTCATGAGCAGAAAGGTGACTCATCAGGAAGCCTCTAGCTATAAACAAACCAGCTAGTGCACTAGAAACCAGTGAGTTGCATGTGATGGATATTTTCATCAGTGTGGCCCTGCTGAGCCTGCCACCATTCCAGCCATGTTTGATGCACACATGAACAATTCATAGCCTGCAGCACTGGCTCAAGAACTGCTGTTCTGCTTGTCGCGGCTACAATCTTAAAAAATTACACTGATAGCAGGAAACTAAAAACACTTAAAGGAACCTTGTAGAAGGAGGGGGGCTCTCCAGATACCAACCTTGGTCTCAGCACTTATTGTTCGTCTCCCAGCACCAGAGGGGTGTGTCCTGTACCTCTGTTTGTAAATCACACTGCTGTGACAGCGATGTCCATGAGAAGCAGTAACTGGGTGAATAAACTTGTAAGCCAAATTTGACTGGCCAGACATCAAGGGAATCAGATTCAACAGACTGAATGCTTTTCTCCTGAACATAATTATTCAGTTATCAGATGGCTTGTCCAGTGTGCTAAATGTAACACCTGTCAAGGATATGACAAATTTGGTTTTGGACCAGTATCATCTGCAGGATCACAAACTCCCTTTTTTGTTTGTTGTGGTTTTGTTTTTGTTTTTTTTAAGGTGTCTCTCCTCCTTTTGTACTTATATTAAGATTATATACTTCTATGTACATAAACAGCCATAATCATATGCAACACATTGATATAAGGTAAGTGTACTAAGTTCTGGACCTGTTTCTCATTGCAGAGAAAACTTTGAAAATATGACGTAGATTGAGACTAGGCAAATAAGAAGGACTATATTTAAGTATTAACTTCAGTGCTAATTGAAGTTGGCCTTATTTCATCTGTGCAACTTGACTCACTCCTTACTTGCAGATTTGTTGGCTAGTGCTGTTGTATCACTTTGGACTTAGTCAAATGTGTTGGTTTTGCTTGGCCTTATTTTTGGTAGTGGGGGGGCCACAAAGACGGCTTCTCTGAGAAGCTGCTAGAAGCTTCCATTATGTCCAGCAGAGCCAATCTCTGATGGCTCTGAAGATGGACATGCCACTGGCCAAGGCTGGGCCAATTAGAGATGTTAGTAATGCCTCTGTGATGACATATTTAAGAAGAAAATCAAAACAAAGACACACAGATTTTCATAACCAGAGAAGAGGAGGTGAGAACATGTGAGGGAAACAACATGGAGACACCAGGGTCAGTGGAGAAGGAGGGGGAGGAGGTGCTCCAGGCACCAGCGTTTAATTTCCTCTGCAGGTCATGGTGATGATCATGGTGAAGCAGCTGTGCCCCTGCAGCCCATGGGGGTCCACAGGGGATGCAGAGATCCACTGGCAGCCTGGAGGGAAGGCGCCCACGCCCAAGCGGGCAATGCCTGAAGGAGGCTGTGATCCAATGGGAGACCCGGTGGAGAGATGGGGCCCCTGCTTCCAGGCTGGAGCAGCCTGTCCTTGGAGGACTGCGCCCTGTGGACAAGTGACCCATGCTGCAGCAGTTTTGGGAGGACTGTCTGCCTGTGGGGGGAACTCACATTGTGGCAGTTTTGGGAGAACTGCTGCTTGTGGGATTGGACCCACATTGGAGAAGTTCACGGAGAGCTGTCTGCCATGGGAGGGACCCCACAGTGCAGCAGGGAAAGGACTCCTCTCGCTGAGCAGTGGAAGAAGATTTCAGTGGTGAACCGACCCAAACTCTCCACCCCCTGTCTCCCTGCATTGTCAGTGGAAAGGAGGGAGGGGTTGGGGAAAGAAAGGGTGTCTTTAAGGGCTTATTTTACTTCTCATTATCCTCCTCTGTCACTCTTAGTAATAAATCCACTTTGTACCTTTAAGATGAGCTTGTTTTGCCCTTGGAGTATTTCCGCCTGGTCCTTATCTCATGACCTCTTCGTTAAATTTTTTTTTTTTCCTCTCCTCTGCCCAGCTGTGGTAGGGGAGAGTGAGGGAACGGCTGTCATGGGTGCCTGGAGTTTGGCCATGGTCAAACCATGACACCAAATCAGCAAAATAAACCTAGATAATTTTTGCTACCTCTGTTTTCAATTAAACAGCCTGCGTTATCCAGGATAAATTCCTCCCACTACCTTGCCTAAAGAAGAAGACTAATTACCTGAAGAACAACCTAAGCACTAACCACGGCTGGCTTGTTTCTGACGACGGGCCTTTCACGGCTCGATCCTGCGGCAGCTGGAAGAGCCGGGAGCTCACAGCTCCTGCTCGGGGCTGGGCACAGCCGCTGTTGCCCAGACCCGCTCGCTTAACTCTACCCCGCCCGGGCTCCACCGAGTCCGGGGCTGGCGGCTTCCAGGGAAGCTCCGGCGTGGGGATCACCGCCCCCGCTGCCTCTGCTCTTGTCTGCAGTCAGACCGGGCTGCCTCTCCTCTCCCTCTCCCGCAGCCGGCGCTGGACGTCCTAGAAAGGAGATAAAGCAAAACGAGGACTTCCAGAGTTTTTTGAAAGCTCTGCAATTCTGGGGCAAAGTTATTTGCTACAAATTCACATTTTTTCCCCACAGCCACCGCAGCTTGTGTGGATTTTTTATAATGGAAACTATGCTTTTCTCCCTGCCTGCTGCAAGCCAACCTTTTCAATGTGTTTCTGCTGTAGAATAAAATCCATGCCTCTCAGGAAGGAAACAGATTGGTCTGGGCTGCCCTAACCCAATGAACAGCTCGATTCTGGAAACCAGTGCTGAAATGTGCTGGTTTCGCTGCTGACCATTTCCACTGGAATGTTTGCCCAGTGTGCTTCCGTAGCGGCATTTCGATGGCGAGAGCGATGGGAGACCTCAGGGTACCCAGGTGCGAGTCTGGGAGCGGCTGGGCAGCGCACCGGCAGCGGCGGGTCTGGGTAGGGGGATGTGTCTAGGGTGGGCATGACAATTGTCATCGCTGTGGGTGAATACACTGACAAAAACCTTCCACAACCAGGGGTTGTAATAGCACAGAATCACAGAATGGTTTGGTTGGAAGGGACCTTAAAGATCATCTAGACCCAAGCCGCCTGCCATGGGCAGGGACACCTTTCACTGGAGCAGGTTGCTCAAAGCCCCATCCAACCTGGCCTTGAACACTTCCAGAGATGGGGCATCCACAGCTTCTCGGGGCATATCTCCTTGATCAAATCCCACGGAGGTGCACAGAGTGTATTAACGTCATAGCATAGTCAGCAGCAGAGAGTCGGAGATCTGGGCTCTGAGGACCTCTGCTTCTTCCTCCCCGAGCCACCCGGCACCACCGATCCCCACGGCATGGCTCCACATCCCACCTGCGAGAGGGACGCCGGTGGTCCTGGCCAGCGGCACCACGTGCCCGCCCCGTTTGGAAGCACCGGCGTTTCCCAGACGGCGGCGTCTCCTCCTGCCCGTCCCGTCCCGCCCCGCGCCGTGCCGGAAGCTCATGTGTCCCCCAGGCGCGTGCGCAGTTCCGTGCCCTCCCTTCCGCTTCCCGCCCAGCCTGGCGCCACCGCCGCCCCGTGTCCCTGAGGAAAGGACGCCCGCGGGGTGCGCTGGGGGACGGGGACGGGCCTCGGCGGGAGGGCCGGGCCGGGGTGGGCTAGGAGCCGGCGCCCAGTGCGCGCCGCCGCCCCGGTA
>VZTX01008567.1:7505-27614 GCA_013400915.1 Pardalotus punctatus | reverse complement strand
TGTGTGTGACACAGCATGGATGTCACTCAGAGCCATTCAGGGTGTGCTGTGCTCTTTGCCAAAGACATTTGTGAGATGGTGCCTTGGCCAGGACAAAGAGCGATGGGACGGGCGGTGCGTGCAGGGTTCGCCTCAGGTGAAGGGCAACCATGCAAAACATGGCTTGTTTATTTTCATTGTGGGATGGCTGCAGGTCTGACAGGTGACACTGCCCAGGACTGGCTGAACCTGGTGGCACAGGCAAGCTGAGTTTATAGCAGAGCCCTGGTAAGTTCTCCATGAGCAGGGTTTTTCCCCCGAATGCACAACATTTTATTGAATTTTTCCTTTGCAGGGTGGCAAACTCAAGGTGGGTCATCCCTTGGGTCAAGGGGTGTTTAGGAGAATGGAAAAAAGAGGGTAAGTAAATCCAATGCCTGCATGCAGGTATAGTTGCATAGACCTATTTTTCATCCTGCAGGAACACAGGAGGCACTGGAAATCTCCAACCTGCTCTGGCAGCTGGCACCTCTGGCTGCCCAGCCCCGTGTGTCCCTTGACCATGGCTCCTCAGCAGAAAGGCAGGTTTGTCTGGAAAAAGGCAGAAAACAGAGCAATGACAAGGATTTATGCACTCTATGACAGAAAGAAAACTGAGAAGGCCCTGTCCAGCAGCTTGGGGTTGCCACTGTGGAGACCAAACCTGCTGAGTGCATCAGTTCAACCCAGAACAGCATCTTTTATCCAAAAATGGGTGAGGTGAACAACCGTGTGTTCAGTGAAGGGCTGAGCATCTCCAGATGCAGCTTTCACCTACAACCCAGGAGGGTCTGGGCTGCCCTCCTGCCCTTGGGGTGGGAGCTCCTCAACCTGGGGCAGCAGTGGTGTGTTCCCTGCCTGATCTGCACCTGCAGGGAAGGAGGATTATTGCTTGTGAGGGTCCCTTCTGGCAGGATAGGAAGGCAATGCCCATGGGGCTGGGAGAGGGGATCAAACAGACATGGAACAATCATCCCTCAGCCTACCCTTCCTGAGCTGCCCTGTCCCACCCGCTCCTGCTTCCAGGCACAGCCCCCATCCCTGCTCCAGCCCCTCAGCACGAGCTCATCTCTGCCAGGAAAGACCAATTCCACCCCTGGCACAGCCCGGTGAGGGCCACGCACAAGGAGACACGAGCAGAGACTCTTCTCTAATCTTAGCTAAGCTCTTGCAAAGCCCTACTGCACAGACACAAACTAGACTTCTTCAGAGTCTCATAAAACTGAGAAAACCACGACCAGACCTTTATGGCAATGGCAACACGCCCTCTTTAGCACAAAGCCTATCTTCCCACATTGGATTTCAAGTCTCCCTTTCAAAGTATGGAAGCATTAGATCTTTCCAAAGAAAGGATTTCCTGAATTATTCTAACACTAAAAAAATAATGTATTCTTCTCTGCCCTGGCTCTTGCAGTCAGTTGAAGTACTTGGATGAATTCTATTTAAAAAAAAAAAAAAAAAAAGCCGGAGTCATGACATAAGAACTTAGAAGGGACATGAACCTCCAGAGCAGGCTGTGCTACCAACTCTGCCTCTAATAATAGCTGCCAAATTTGTGAGCATTGTACATTGTTTAAAGAATCTAATCAAGTTATATATTCCTTTTGAAGTCAGACAACTTTGATTTAACAATGGCTTCAGAGCTTTGAAAGACCAAGACTTTTCTAGTGTGTCTTCCATGATGGTTCCTTACCTGTCTCCCATTGCTGAATAAATCATTATAAACATAAACCAGATGCCTAATGCTAACAATAACTTTAGAGAGCACTGCTTCCCCCAAGATGTATGGGCAATGACTAACACACTTTTAGCCTCCAGACTTAATTTAAAGCATTCTGGAATTGTGCACTGGTGAGATGAAGGCTGCCCAAGACAATAACTTTTTACATTAAATATAATCTCTGTCTTTAGCAGCAACAAAGTCAAGGTTGTTCTCCTTCAGCCCCAGTGTCTCAGCTGGCTGTGGGCGCTCTGCGAGCCGGAAGGCATTGTAAAAGAAAGACCAACTTAAAGAAAATGAAGTGTCTATGTTTGAATGCATGGGAGCAGCAGCTTATGTGACTTGCAGTGAGCATGCAGTAGCAGGCACTGCTCCTCACAGCAAAGTCAGGGCTGTTTTCAGCAGAGGTGTGACAAGGGACCGTGCTGAGTCTCCAGACACGCTGTCTCCCCGCGGCAGAGCAGCAAACACTTGAGCTGCCCTCAGCCTCTGTCATCAGCTGAGCTACAGCACTTTGAAACCTGGAACTCACCTTGCCTGAAGACAGATGACGGCTGTGTGGAGCAGGGCAGGGGCTGTGCTGGTGGAAGAGGAGCGTTCCTGACCCAGGGGCCTCAGCCCGTGGAAAGTCTGTAGCTAACAGCTGCTCCAGAGCTGCTCCGCAGGGAATAGATTGTTTAACAGAGGAACACATTTAAA
This sequence comes from Pardalotus punctatus, assembly GCA_013400915.1. Classification (NCBI taxonomy): domain Eukaryota; kingdom Metazoa; phylum Chordata; class Aves; order Passeriformes; family Pardalotidae; genus Pardalotus; species Pardalotus punctatus. Next base: position 25,177 of record VZTX01008567.1, on the reverse strand, counting down.
TGCATTACTAGCACAGCTAAATTAGTGTCTGGAGATTGAGCTCTGGCAAAGAAACAAAGTTTTGAAAGCTTCCTTCAGTATTCTTTCACTTTCTTATGTCTACACACCCTGAGCCTACAATTGGGTTAATCTTGCCATTTTATTTTCATAAGTTTGTCACCCCTGTTCTACGAGGTTTGCTGTCTTCCTTGCTTTGGTTATTTGAAGCAATAACTAAAAAATGCAGAGGAGAAGAAAGGATGGGATGAAATCTTTGGATCTGCCAAAGTTAAGGAAATTAATATTAGATAAACTCTTCCACGCAGATGTGCTTTGCCCTTGTGACGTTTGCCGGCACAGCGTGGCACAGTGGGAAGCTCAGTGCAGAACTTCCTGACACAGAGTGAATTAAAATAGCCGTTGCTAAAAATATACCAACAGGGAGGTTCATGGGGAGCTTGGGGAGGATTATTTCTCCTCCCTGAACTTCATGGCAATACCCCAGTTTGGTTGAGGGACCTTTGTGGCAGCCTCCCAAGCAACCTGGTTGCACTGAAGTCCAATGATGTGTTTGGAACCCTTGCAAAGATACCCCGTGAAAAATAAAAGCACCCCAAAACAACAGGGGGAGATTTTCCAGAAGCTCACCCTTTGCATGAAATTTGTGTTACCTTTGCATCACACCTTAACCTTTCCTAATTTCCAGCTGCTTGGTAAAGCTTTCAGCCCTGGACTGTTTCTTTTCATTCCAATTTTCAAATGAAACCTCACCAGATCATTTGAAATGGGAACAAGGTAAAGCACAGAGTGGCTTGTGGGGAGGAAAGATCCCAGACCAAACGTCTCCCAGGAAACTTTTGCCACCTGTTTCACCTTTGTGCTCAAAAACAGGAGAGCTCCTTGCCAAGCCAGTCTCCACCAGCTCTCCAGCCACACTTGCAGCAGCACCAAATCCATCTCCAGAGGAGGTTACTAGGGCATTAGTATATGAAAAACCATAATTTATGTATTTTAAGCCATGTTTTTTATTATGTTGGATAGCGAGCAAACCCTGAAAATCATCTTTTACAAAAAATGTTAATTCTAGATGATGTTTTTCCCTTATAAAGAATGATTTACCTGTCTCTGTGGGGTTGTACTTTTTGTACAATAGAGCACATGTCTGTTCTGGTTCCTTACATATGAAGTACAGATCCCAGGCAAGCAGCTGTCCTGTGGTATTGTGGGGTTTCCATGACAAATGGGAATCCTTTACAGGCAGCTTTCAATTTTTCATCTGAAAGCCTCAATACACTGGCAGTTGTCAGAGACCTGTGAACTTTCATATCTATTATGCCATCACCACTACAAATGTTTTCAAATTAACAACCAGCCAGATTTCCTCTCTATGACCAAGCAGGAAAATGAAGAGAAAAGACAGAAATCACTACATTACAGAATACCTTCTCCCCAGTCCCACTTAGCAATCACTTTGTAAAGTGATCTGAAAGGTTATTTACACTGGGATACATCTAAGGGGATGAATAAAAGCAAACGCTCCAAAAAGGGATCACAGCTGTTTCCTATCTTATCCCCGCCTGTCTCTGCTCCCAAGCAATCGCCTTCATGCCGGTGTCAGGCAGGATCCTCACAAAATGGTGAGAAACACGCATTTTAAGTAATCTCATAAATTTATTTTTATTTCAAATTTCAGCTTATTGCTTCTTCCAATTCCTGTTTGTCTTCGGAAAGGGGTATCTTCAGTCTGTGCATGGACAAGGGCAGGCACATGGGAACAGCCCCTTCTGTAGGAGCAGATCCACTGCTGCACTGGCAGTGACAGGAGGAACAGAATAAAAAGCAGGACAGCATTGCAAGAGGAATGTTTTCTAGCAGTGTGTTGCAGAGCTGTCCCGCCGTTGCTGACAGAGCCTTCTGGACATGCAAACATGGTGGGATGCACAACAAAAGGCTGGAATCACGGCCCGGTGCCTTTTCCAAGTACCACGTCAGGGTCCTGGGTGTCCATTTGGTGCATCTGGCACAACGATCTTACATCTGAAAATAACGGGAGTGATATTCAAAAGTCAAGGAAATTCACTATTTGTCTTTTCTCACGACTTTGAATTCTTCCTGCTAATTGCTCCATCTTTTGACAGTGCCTTTTCAAACCATTATCAATGGCCCCGTCTGCTTGGCAGTGAGAAGTGGAGTCTCAGTCTTTGATGAGGACTTGCAGGGCTCCAAGACCTTCGATGGTCACTGATGGGAGATTACATTCAGGCAGCCCCAGGGATCCCCCTGGTCTGGCAGCCTATGGATAAAATCTGTGTGAGTAACTTAAGATCCTCAAAAAATTGCCATGGTGAGTAATCCCCTGAGATTTGGTGTTGCCCTCATAAACACAGGCTGTCCTTTTTTATATTTAAACATCAAAGGATGCCATTTGCTTTTAAAGTGATGTTTGGTGTTAATATTCTGCTCCTACAGGCCAGTTGGATCGTGGGGAGGACACAGTCATCTCAAAATAAAGGTCTGTTCTGCTGACTGATAGGCTTGAAAAACTGTGCAACGAATGCCGATGCACAGCTCATTTATATGAAACACGACTGGTGGTAGATAATGTTCTGTCCTGGAAATGTGCACACATGTTTTATTTCTACCTTCACTGAGAATATGACAGAATTTTGTATTCCTGTACATTTTATAACTCTTGCCTCACCCTGCTCTAACTTGTGGCAAAATTTAGCCTTGAAGAACTGTAGTGGCAGAGCTTTTATCAAGGGGATGCCTTTATGCCACAGGTTCAGCCAAGAGGAACTGCCAGGGAGTAGGTTCAGCCCCAATTTTTCTGTCCTAATGGTGATGCAAAAATCAGAAAAGTAGCAAATTTCATTATCCCTGTACTTCTGGGGCAGACCGAGGATTTTTAATGGCTTTTGATGTCTTGGGTACAAAACTGTCAGGGCTGTTTCTTCTTATCCCTGTGTCTTGCATAGTTCTTGGTGTTGTACGAGAGGAGATCACAGCAGAGAGAAAGGAAGATACAAATCCCTCTTTTCTTAGCCTCTTGGCTAAACTCCAAGTATTTTAAGCATTTCTGCTAGGGGTTGATTCCCCCAGCGAGCCCCAGAACTCTCATCTCTGATAGCTGTAAATCAAAGACTGCTCACAGGAGATCAGCACATGCCAATATTGCTTTATACTTTATGGCATGTACACTTCATATATCGATAGCAATGGGCCATCCCTCCCTGCAAGCCCTCTAGTGATCCCATGATTGTGTTTTGATTTAGTGGGCAAAGGAGAAAAGCACAATGGAAGTCATGCAAATGATAAAATGCAAAGATCTGTTCATCTTGTGAGACCACTTGTAAATAATTTAACAAAGATCTTTAACAAGTCTCACTCTAAAGGAAAAAGTAGGTGCACTTGAAACCCTGCTTTTCCAATTTGGATGTTTAAATCAGTACTGCAGTCTTTTAAAACAGCCAGGCTCTGTAGAAATTGCCATTGAGAGACAGACACAGAGTTCTGGTTGCCAAGTGTGAAGGAGAAAAATGTGAGAAACTCTACAACAGGCAAACATGGGGTAATCTCCCTTCCCCCAGAAGAGCTCATCCAAGCCTTGGAGACTAGTTAAAATAGTAATGCAAGAGGTTTTGCCCTTCCCAAACTACTGCTCACTTGAACTCTGCAGCAATGGTTTTCTCCACAGGAAGGTTCTGCAAAGCTTTTGATAATTTTATGGGAACACCTCATTGCATATTTTAAGTGTTCCCTTTACTATCTCACTCCCAGAAGGACACGAACCTCTCCAGTAAAATACAGCTGGAGACATCCCATCTCGAGGCTGTTGGGTACCTGTGCAGGTGGAGCAGCCTTCACGGGCATGGCTGTTCCAGGGCACGGGCAAGACTCGTGCAAGGAGCGTGGATCCCTCCCCAGGAGACACCTGATTCCCAGGGAAGGGAGCACAGGGCAATTAGTCACTGTAAAACAGTGTAATGAGGCTAAAGAATTAGGAATTGCCCAGGCTCCAATAAAACCTAGTGCTTTATATGACTTGAGATGTAGTTGGAGGAATCTGGCTAATCTTTTACTCTCCTAGTAAATCATTCATTGAGGCCATCTGTGAAAAATGAGAAGAGCAGCTTCAACCCAAGATTCCCTCTTAGCAAAGTTCTTACTGGCTTGGCCGGAAAGAAGCTTTCCTGATAAAGTTGATAGCTAGTCCAAGTCCTCATGATTTCCAGCGGCAGTAATCCTGCTGGGGAGATTAGAGAAGCAGCCCTTCAAAGTCCTGAAGTATGGCCATGCACAACAGCAAAATTCAAAGGAACAAAAAAAGATAAAATCCACAGTACTCAGCAGGACCTGGCCCTGACGTGCCCCTCAATGCTCTCAGGTCCAGCAGCCTCTGCAGACAGGTCTGACCAACAGCCCCCAAACACACCACAGCCCCTCTGGGACAGGGAGCGTTTATGGAGTTCTGGGACAGCATCAAGGAAGAAATCCAGTGCCTTGATGGCCAAAACTGAACTGGGGTTTTCCTCAAGGAGAAGTGTGGATGCCCATGTGGAAGTGATATTCAGGTCTCACAGCTGAACCCAGAACCCAAAATTCCCTGCTTCAGGAAAGTTCATGCTTGAATCAAATGAACACAGTGTGAGGTCATACAACGATTCATCCAAAACACTCCTACCAACTCCCCACACCAGGCTGCTTGTTTGTGTCCTCTACCCAGACTTGACAGTTTTTTTAAGAAGGAGTCAGTCTTTCTCCACAGGCATTGCTACTAACCTGGGAATAGAAGAAAGTCCTTGGGCAAATATTTCATAGGGCAAAATGAATAAAATTTTAACTTACAAGAGAAATGGGCTGAGTACCTAACCAGAGTGTTTAAGGACACTCCACCTCCTCTGGGAATTAGGACAATACAGTTTTTTAAGACTTTTTTTTAATATATCTTCTAGCTTCCAAGCTCTTAGGATATGCAATTCCCAGGTGACTCAACAGCTAGTAGGAACAGTGAGTTTCGAAGTGAAACATGAGAGGCACCAACTCCTAGAGCCAAGTGCTTGAAGGGAAGTAAAGCAAAGACCCAAATAGGAGACAAGTAAGAGCCCAGCAGGGCTGAAGGCACAAACCTAGAGTCTTACCTGGTGCTGGACTCTCACAGAAGGCGAGGTTTGCACACCAGGAGGCTGAGCACCTCTCACCTTTGAACTCTGTCAAATCCCTGTTGTATAAATCCACACATTTATATTGTGTTTGGGTGCCCTACAGAACTGTAACCACAGAAGGGAAAACCCACCCCCTCCTGCCCTGTGCTTAAGCTGAGCAAAAACATGGTTTAATGTTGAAGTCTTGGTCCAAATTACAGCCCTCTTGATGACCAAGTTGGGGAAGTGATGATGTCTTGGAGCAGCATGGCAGAGAAACAGAAGGAGCTGCATCTCCTAGGAGAGCAAGATCCTCTTTGCCATGTGATCTTTAACCAGAGCTTGGCATGATAATCCCTTCCTTCTGTGATTTGTAACATTTTAACTATTCTTTCTGTTTTTCTTGTCTACCTGGTGTTTGCTCCACTGACCTCGGGGTCAGTAACTGTGTACCATACATCAGATTTTCTGCCTTCTCCCTAAAATCTCCTCAGAGCTAAGTGAAACAGCATCTCATTGACCATTACCCTGACAAGCTTATTAGTGATGCATTTTCTGCTGTGGAGAGAAACAGGTCAAGACAAGTAAGACTGGAAGTTGTTTTATTTTGGTTTTTAAATGAAGGGCTCTCCCTTGCCATTTCCTAAGTATCTAACTGCTGAAGAAAGTATTTCACCCTGTGCATCAGCTGAGGCATTAAGGAAACACTTCCTCTAGTCCTAATTAAGTGTAATAAGCGCTATAAATTCCCCTTCCTGTAGTGCTGTTTCTATACTTAGCATGTTCTGTACCATCCCTGGTAGTCAGGGCTGTGGGGGTACAAACTGCAGCTTGGATCACTGAAAATAGAGACAGTCTGGGAGGAGAAGCAGCAGGGAGAGCAGCTGGCATTCCCCACCCTGGGTCAGAAGTAAAGCAGAGGAGGAGGAAGGTGAAAAGCAAAGGGTAAAGGAGAGCTCAACCTCAGCAAGACAGAGGATGTACGGTGGCTGTGGCGCTGGAAACTGCCTGAGCTAAGCTGCTGAGATGTGCCCCAACACAGCAGAGCTCGTGCAGGAAGGGAATCTCTGTGTCAGCCAGGCTCAGCGATCTTCCATTAGTCAGCCAGGACTTGTGTTGTTCAGCAGAAAGCTGTGCTGACCTCCCAAGCACAGCCAGACTGGTGCATCCTCCACCTTACAAATCACACACAATGAAGGCAGCAGAAGCATCTGTTATAAATCCTCTTCTCTGGGCAAGGGCAGGAAGCACAACTTTCACAAGACTCTCTTAAACTGAAGAAAGTCATCCAGGCCTTTTCTTTGGAAGTGCTGCACCCCTCCTGGAGCCCTTTGTGATCTAAGTTGTTTAGAAAGTAAATGAAACAGAGTGAGCCAGAGAAACAGTAATGGTTATTTCTCCAAGAAAGAAAAGCTTAATTTTACCATGGGGATCTTGCCTCTGCCATGACCCGTCCAACAGCTCACAGGAACACGGGAGGAATTAACCAGCAATGAGGACTGGTTCATCTTGCAGATCATGTAAAGAGTTTCATCTTAGTTCTTAACAGCAATATCCTCAATCCTGAGAAAAAACAAACCAAGAAAACCCCCAAACTCAAATAAACAGCACCTAATTCTCAGCTGGTAATATTCAGCTTCTCCATAGCTTATAGCACCCTCCTTTTTCCATCTAACCAAGACAGAACTAGGGCTTGTAATCTCTTTGGAGACCTCCCTGGGCTGCAGCTGAGATGGTCAATGCACAAAGAGCAGTGAACATTGCACAGGCACCAACCCTGGAGGGGCTGGTCCCAGAGATGGCGGGAGGAAAGGGAGCAGAAGGAGGATTACCAGGCTCAGAACCATTTGCGTTTGCTCAAGGTTGGTATCTGTGCAGCTGAGATCAATGAATAGAGATCAGCAGGATTTTTCCATATAATCCAAGTGAGCAGTTGGGTTTTATTCAAGTAATTCTTCTAAGGGATAATAATGTCTTATTATGACTAGAGGGCTTATTACTAGAATTTTGTACTAAATTCAATAACCTGAACTCACTATATATTGTCCCTCTTGTGGGAGCTTCAGCTGTTTGAGAAGGAGCCCCAGAGTTGCGTGATCATCCCTAAAACCTTCTCCCCTAAGTTCCAGCTTTGGAGAACAAGTTGTTCATCATATGCTGAATTCAGCCTTGGAGTAACTCCAGTGAAAACAAAAGGAGTAACAACAGGAATGGATTAGGCCCAATTGCTTTCACATTTCTCCAACTTGAATTTTCAATTCCAATACTAAAGGAGGAGTAAAAAAAACCCAACACAACTCATGGCACGGAGACAAATACACTACAAAGCATAAGTCAGCTCGTGCTATGACCTCGTGCCCTTTAGAAAGTGCACCAAGGAGGGCTTCCCAAAGCCTACCTAGGAAAAAGACTCTGCTGTCATCTGGCAGGAGCAATACATATTCCTGCTTCTGCCACTGTATTGTACCAGTTTTTGCACAGAATGGTCAAACCCCGCAGTTCTAGGCTGCTATGCTTGTGATTACTGACCTTACACGTGTCTGAAAAAAACCAGTATCTGCCAAGCTGAGTTATAGAGTCATGAGGATTTAATTTAATTTCATAAAAATATACTGAGCAATATTAAACAGTGTGTTTTCTGCACCATTCCCATTTTCCAGAGGGAGTTGTGCTCAGATCAGGAGAGGGCACAGTCTCACCTACAAATCCTCATCTGATAGATCATCTATCACCTTGGCATATCTCTGGTTAAACAGATGTGAACAAGAAGAGAGGAAGTGGAACAAGGACTGAGACAGAGAACCCCAAGCTTCCCTGCTGACTGTTGAGCCCTGCTTTCTTGCAGTGCTTGCTGCACCACTCACTCATTAGCTTTTAAGTAAGTTCCTTCTAACTTTGACCTGCTGTTTCCTGCCAGGGCTGATGAGCCATGAGTGCAGAGACGCTTCCTCTGGGCCAGTTGCTCAGAGCACAATTCCAGTGGCTGCCACATGAAGTTAGCTGAAGAAAAAAATGTTGCTCTTGTTTTCACTGGAGTTATTCCCAGTGAAATTCCCAGGCTATTCCAGTGTGTTATAAAGGGGGCAACACAATTATTCAGTGATCAAAGAGCTAAACTGCAAGTCAGAAGCCCTGGGTTCAATTCCTATCTCATATTCAACCAACACTAATGATATGCCCTCTCTGTGTCTCCACACACTCATTTGAGGGTTTCAATAATGATGATGACACTCAAAGCTACTCCTAAACAAATAAGAAGTTTATGAAATATTGCAGAAGCACAAAATATTGAGACCATGTCTGACCCATGAGCTTTACAAAGTGAGTGCAGAGCTTTTTCCGACTGACAGGCTGGAAGTGGAGGAGTTGGGCTCAGCTGCTATCTAGCTCAGAAATCACTGCACATTGTTTGCAAACTTATCAGGAGTGACTTGAATTGTGAATTAGCTTCAGCAAGGCAGCTGGCAGGCTGCTGAGGCATACAATGCCTGCTGAATCTGCACTTCCTGCTGGAGACGTGCAAAGGAGAAGGCAAACTATGAAAGAGCAGAGGAACTGCTCCCAGCTCCAGTCAAAACTACGTGCAGCACAGGCACAACAAGGCCAGTCACTGATCCAGGGGCCAAACCAGAATTCCCAGCAGCAGCAGTGCTGATAGCACTCAGCCCCAGCACAGCACTTGCTGTGAAGGGATCTAAAAGCCCTTTGGGAAGATCATGAGGCTCCCCCACCTTCCCCCAGCTCCGATCCAGGCTGGATAAGGTCACAGAGCTGGAGGGCAGCAGTTGGACCATCCCAGACCACACTGTGGCCCTGCAGGCAGCTCTCATACAGCCCAGGGCTGGTGCTGCCCAGTTTTTACACCTTGGTTTTCAGTAAATAATCCAATCTCTGTCAAAAGCAGCAGCAGACACCAAGACACATTCTGGCCAGCCTTACCTGAGCACTCACCTGGACAGGGCACCAGAGCACAGCTCCATGGCTGGACACTCTCTGTGCAGGCAGACATTCCCTGTGTGCTGCAGGTTATGGAGCTGAAGCTGCTGTACATTCTCCAAGATCCAGGTCTGTGTGTGCCCACTCAGAGAAATAACAGGAAAATGCTTCCTGTGTGCGGTCTGATGGGAACACTGCAGCATCAGCACTTGGGATAAAACCCAGCTTGTACACTGCAATCCACTAAACCCAACCGAAATGTGCCACAGCAGGCTCCTGAAAGGCTCCACGGGGCTGGGAAAACAGCCAATGTGCAATGTACTCCTAGGAAAGCTCTCTCGCTGTGAGCAGGGCCGATTCATTCATTTCAGGTTGTCAGTAAATTTGATCCAAGTCCCCTCTAGCATGGGATTGTGTTATCCTTAGAACCAAAGGGAACTTTTTTGAAATCAGTTTTAAGGTTATTAGCATGAAGAAGTCCAAACCCTCACACTGGGAAGTTAGTTCTGACTCTGAAAAGAAGAGGTTATGTTGTGAGTGAAAAGGAAGAAAACATTAGAAGTTTCTAGCAACAGGAGCTGGAGGGTGAGTGCAGCTCAGAGCACTTCAGGCAGCATTTCCCCTGCTCACCAAACACCATCCTGTGCTTTGCAAGCCACAAGACGCCATCCCGTGGCCATCCAGATCCCCACAAACTTCCCACAGCTGGTCCAAAGCTCCCAGCAGTCAGGGATGCGCTGCTCGCTGACACTGTTGCTCGCTCTAAGTCCTTCATGCTCGATGTCATTCGTTGCTAATGTAAAGCAAGGCTGGAAAAGTTCTGCTACTCCTCCCAAAAACACCCCCAGAGGTGCAGGCTGTGGGATGTTGCTGTGGCAGGTTGCTGCCTGCCTTCAGCTGTAGCTCAACCCTTCTCCCTCACCATGACCTTCTGGTGGCAGCAAGGATAACCCCGACACTCCTCAGGAAAGCCATGGCTTTCTCCACACCGAGTGTGTGCACCAGCTTCCTGCCACGCCATCTGCTCCTGCTGGGTGACATTCCTCCCCCTGCTCAATTATGGTGCTCCATCTGCAGTCCCTTGTCCCACCAGCTCCCTGGTGCTCTCTCTCAGTGCCCAGAGCTTCTGGGGCATCTTTGTTCCTCTCCTACATCCTTAATTCCCCTCTCATTCCCGCTCTGTCCCCCTGAAGAGTGTTGCCCACACCTAGGACAGATTTGGCAGAAGCTGACAATCCTGTACACTAACTTTTCAGCTGAAGACATGAAGCTGAGCTTCCAGCCTTGCTTTGGTTGTCCAACAAACACAACCACACTCTTTAGGGCTGATGCAAGCTCCATGTGAAGGGGGCAGGAGGGAAGCTGTGCAATCCCACACAATTCCAGCCTCCCTCCATACCCCTCCTTGTTGCCCATCCAGCCCACCCTACCCATGCTCCTTTCATTGCTCAGCTGCTCGGTTTTAATACAGGAGGGGAAAAAAAAAGAAAAAATAGAAGTAAAAAGTGACCAGCAGCAATAAGTCCTCAAAAGGCAAATGTTTCCTATTACAGCTCTAGTTCTTTCAGGGCCTTTGATGTTGCTTCTCCCACACAAAGCTGTTTCTTTCCCAGTCTGTCCTTGCACAGGAACAAGATGTTACACGTACTCTACGTAGCACATCCTCAACTCTTATTCAAAGCACATTTGTCCCAACTCACTGTACTTTGTAACATTTTTCAAACCAGTACTCATACATCATAGGCACAGAGGCATTTTTATTCTAGCTCTCTCCCCCTTTTCACATTTATTTTTCTTCCAAATTCTTGGAGGTTCTGGTCATAAATAGTGACGTGTTGACACTTAACTAGGGTTGAGAGAGAGCTGTTAAGTTCATAGCAGTAGCTGAATTTTTCCAAAATTTTAGGGGCTTGTAGAGCTTTGTCAGAGGCTAAATCCAACATTTATATTTAGATTCTGGACTAGTTAACTTCCATTACATTCTTTAATCTACTTGGGCCCACAGTTTTTAATACCACCTGCTTCCTACCTGCCTATCACAAACCGTAACTTTTGCATACTGAAAAAATTGTCGAGCACACATTGCATTGATAAACCATTACAGTTCTCATGACAAATTTAAATTGCAAATTATTTAGGGGAAGAAAAATATTTTTGTTCTAGCACAATAGGGTTTTTGTAATCTGTGTTATAAACTATGCAAACACAAATAATAGCCAGGGCCTTCTGCTGACTTGCTCAACTTTGGTGGAAGTTCAAATGTGGTGGCAGAATGCAGGAGGTTTCTTTAGGTAATGCAAGGGTTAAACTACTCAGCTTCTGAAAAAACAACCTCATATAATTGTCTCCAAGATTCATTTGACTCATGTTGTTAAATAGGACTTACTTCTGCATAAACTATATCCAAATGCCTTTCAGAATCAAAACACAACAGATAATTCTTCCAGAAAACATTGCGTTATCTGAAAAATAATCAAAAATCCCAAACTTTGTCATATCCCAAGATGAGAGACAGGTAAGAGTCCACCAGGAATTTTACCACAGATATTCAGTAAGATAGGCAACCTATAGTAATTAAGAGTAAATAATAATTGTGTTTGTATAAAAGGTAATAAAATTTTATGGCCCTCAGAAATAAGCTAAGGGAGAGCAACAGTGTTAGAATTCTTGTACAGTGTAAGATGATGCTTTTTGGACAGACAGGAGGTGCTTGATGGCCTGGTGTCACTAACTGGTCTGTTGAATCAGGGGACTGTTACTGCAAACTTATTCAGAGACCGAGAGGGACCTGGCCTGGTTGGTTAGAGGTGAACAAAACTTGTGGTCTTGCAGTAGGAAATTTTTACTTTACAGTAAGAAGACTTTGAAGATAGAAGCACATTGGGTTTTGTTGCTGTTACTAAAAACATGCTCAAAAGACTTTTGCCTGTGTTTAAAGAAAGAGCCTGGTATCAAACCAACCAAATTGGTACACTAAAAATAGGCATTCCTTTGTTCTATGTTTTCAGGTCTCATTTCTTTTAAACACCCACAATCTTTTGTGATCATCCAAGCTAACATGCATTCTGTGTTAATAGCAAGAACCCACCTCCTCCCCATCTCCAAATTTCATAATGCAAGAACAACAAACCAAATTGCTCCAGGTTTAAAAAGAAAACGCTGGCCTTGGCATGCTAATCAGAGGCAAGACTCAAACCAAAAGGCTTTAAGATCTAAGAGCAAGTAATAAAAAGCAGCTTGAATGCAAAAAGGGTTTGGATTGAAACAAGAGACTTCCGCCAAGTGCCCAGTCCACTCTAAAGGGATAAAGGGATAGCCTTGAGGTGCAGGCACAATTTACAGTGGCTTCTGTGCCTTCACATTTATGGGAAGGGCAGCCCCGTCCTACAGCAGGAAGCAAACCCCAGCTGTCACCCTTAAACCAGCTCTGCAGCATAATTACCCCCTGAGAAAACAGGCTTGCCTTAAAACAATCTACTTCTGATTTTACCCTGATGACAAAGATCCTTGTTGGGAGTTAAATAACCAGCCCTTAAGGAAACCCAAACACCAAATCCCTGCCCTCCCCAAAACCAGCCGGAACTGAGGCAATGCTACTCCAATTCTAATGGGCAAGCACAGCTCACTCTTTTTGGGGTGGATTAAGCAAAACAGCCCTAGACTTGCACACTAGGAGCATTTTCCTCTAAGTCTGAACAGGGCAGATCCCCATGAACAGTCTCAGCTGTCTGAAAAATGCATTTTTCCTTTGAAAATTAGCTGGGGAAGAGTAATTCAAGGCTAAAACTCTTATAGTCACAGAAACAAGTCACTACGTCCTTCTCACTGGGTCTTCTGGTACCTCCAGTGACTCATCTTACACTGAATTTGCTAAGGATTATTTAACAGGCCTCAAGAGAGACTGAAACATGGAATGACAGGCAAAGTCCCTTTCCATCTACTATGGACAGCTGCCATTCATATAATAGCCTTGGAATATGAGGGGCAGTTTGTATAGCTCCAAAAATATTCCTTGGCCTTTACTCTAAAATGCAACAGGCCCATGACTTCATGAAATTCTTGAACTTGTGTTAATGCAGAGCTTTCTTATTATGAAGTTACCAGGAAAATTATATGCAGATGAAATTCCATCCAGGAAAAACAAATTCTCACCTTTGTTGTCAAACAATATATAGCAGAGTCTACAGATAAGAATGTGAATATTTGCAGAAAATAATTTCCCTGGGCCTGTCTACTGTGTTTGTGCACCAGAAACTGAGTTCCAAATCTTCCTGAGCCTGCTCAAGTTCACATCTGCATACAGCCCCGAACGTGGTCCTGCCTGGAGAAACATGCCAAGCTAAAGCCTTGCATTTAAATTTTTTTTAGCATTTTGAGTTGTTAAAATGAGTTCTCTATCATGACTTAAAAAATTTTTTTTAAAATCCTGCTTCTGTGTTTTTATGCAGTATAGAGTTCCTTCTGCCTTTCAAGAATGAATTTTCCAATAAAGTCTGCAGGACTCAGATTTACATCCTCACCCACTGACAGTTTAATTACTTTCATTGTAGGAGAAAGTATTTAATCACATACAGTCAGAAAAACAGCCCCTTAAATACAGGCTTTTGGGCCCATGATCCCACAATTTGAAATTCAATGAAGGAGAATGAAACGCGCACACTGTGATCCATTTCCTGATGCAGAACACTTGATATTATCGAAACATACAGAGTTGCACAGCTGACACACACATTTTTCTAAACCATTGGTAAAATCCTTCCAGCAGTTTAAGCCCATGAAATGAGGATTCAGCGTGCTCTGGATATGATCTAAAGGCAGTGCTGGTCAATGAGCTGTACAAAGACCATTGTTGTAATGCTGTGCTGATTAACATATTAAAAATAGTCCATCTAAAATACTGCTTGAATTACACAGGTATTTTAACTTAGTTCTCAACTATTACAACATTAAAGGTAACTCATCCCTGTGATTCTCAGCAATAGATAAGCACTAATGATCCCTTATAAAAAGAAGGAAGTGAAGGAAAAGAGGAATTCTCAGACACTCATCACGGCAATTCAGCAGAAATAAGTCCAGTGAAGTCATAAAACCCAGTTGTTAAAAGTCAAGAGTTAAACATTAAAGCGGACTACCAGCATCAGCTGGCCTTCTTTCCCTACCAGCATCTAATTCCCTCAGAAGAGGCAGGAAACAAATCCAGAAATGCAACTTTTAGTCAGTTTTAGTCAGTGTGCTACAGTATCAATCAACCCTCTAAGCAGCGGCAACTCAAATGCAGTTAAGTGCAAGTATCAATGATCACCGTATTAGAAAATTTTGTTTCAAAATGAACAAGTTGTGTGAGGAGCGTGAAAGAGAACCTGGGCCTGCCTTGGGCCTATTAAACAGCGACACCCATTCTTTCTGAAACAACAGACACAGCGAGTGTGTGCATTACGTATATATTTTATAAAAGAGCAATGTCTTTTACAAGACATTCCAAGAGTGGGGAATAGCCAGAACACTTCAAAAAACTGCTGTAACAAGAGTGACTATTTGTGCGCTTGCTTTATGCAGCTTACATTCGAATGTTTACAGAGGCCAGCACTCAGATAAGACTCTCCACTAACAAACAAATCTGGAATACATCAATTGTACAGGTAAATCAGCCAAAATTAAGCAACAGCTATGCTCTTCTCAGGTTTAAGAAAGCATGCAAAAGGTTTCCCCCTCCTGCCACCCCTCGTTCAGATTTCTAAATCACAGTACCAGTAAAAGCAAGGTAGAATGAAAGTGGGGCACAGGTAACAGGGGCTGGATTTTATCACAGACTGCTTATTAATACTTTGCAAATGGAAAAGCAGCCTTCTTTAAGCACCAAGAAGGCAGAGAAGATACAGGCATGAATAAAAAAATAATTAAGCGACTTAAGACATCAAAAATTCAAGAAATAGCACTGTGCATATACAAACAAAATTAACATTCAATACTGTAGAGCTCATTTAAAAATGGCACCAATGGACAATATTTTACAATATGCACATTTATTTGAAGTGGGGAACTAATGCTCCACAGGTGGAAATGATAATACAAATAATAGTGCCACTGTTGGCTCATTCTGGTACTTCTTACAATTTAATGGAAACACTTTTAAAAATAATCTGGTATGTACACGTCTTCTGGATACCCAACGGCTTCTGCGGAACAGAAAAAATTACGGTTCTCCCCCTCCCCTTTTAGCCAGACAGTATTGCCAGAGATTGTGCTCACATTTAAAGCACATAATCTTACTTTAAATTCAGTGCTATTTTCTTTCAGAAAGATCACAAGTTGTACTTTTAGGTAACAAAAGCATTTATGTTACAAACATTCAAAAATGGAAGCTTATGATTCTGGCAGACAATGTTGCGTATTAAATACAAACCAGCCAGCAATTACGGAACATAAAAAACTTATTCAATCATAAAAAAATACTATAATTCATCACCACAGACTTTTTACAGAGTTATAAATAATAAATAGCATAACACAGTAGATTACAAACGGATTTATTTTGACCCGTTATAGTCTTTAAAAGTAAAATATCTGTTCCTACCTCAGACTGACCAAGGTACTGTATCAAGACTACTCATAGCTCAAAGAGAACTCCTTCACCAAGCAATTTGCAGAGCTCGTATCCAATCCAAAGCCTTTCCTTAGGAATCGAACGTTTGCTGAGCTGTTTGCTCTGCTCATGACCAACAAAGGGACAAACTCTGTCCAGAGCAGCTGCAAAGGGCGTCACCTTGGCTGCCCCTCGGAGCTGGGGCTGCCCCCAGCTCCTCCACACCTCAGAAAGGAACACTAAGGGAAGCAGCACCACCGACAGACTCGGGTAAGCACTCTATAAACAAGCTGTACACAAAGGACTTTCCCCACCCACCCCTCCGGTTTACATTCCATAATTTTGTAACAATGTCCCCTAAGGCACAAAAATACTTATGACCTCAATGCCACAGGAGACATCGATGGTGCCATACATGGTTCTCCTACACAGTAGTTTAATTAACTTAAGTTATCTGCACTGTATGTCTTCGATTGAGGTGTGGATTAATTTTTCCTGGCCAAATCTTGCTGAATAATGACCTTATTTCATACAATCTGTAGGACAAATGTTCTGGGGAGAGAACTATGCAGCTATTTTAATCACGTTTCTAGAGTATTATTATTTCTTCACTGATGGCAAAAGTGACAGTCATTAGTTATTTTGCTGTGGGGTTTTTAGTTTAATGTAATAGAGTGACATTTCCACACCCAGTGCGGTCTTCTGTAAATGAATTCATAAAAATGACTAGCAGCACTAAGAAAATAAAATATTTTTTTCCCTTCCATAAAGGAATTTGAGGCTAGTGACTGAAAAAAAAAAAAAAAGGCAAGAATAATTTTACTCAATAGTAGAAGTGCCAGAGAATAAATTAGTATTTTCAAATCCTTCTAAGCCAAGTTATTTCCCTAGACATAGTGACCACGATAATGATAGAAGTACATTCCTAAAAATTGCAACACTAATAGGCAGATACCTATTCCTGGAATCAAAAAGTGTATGCAAATTCCTGAAAGCAAAAGTTAGTATAATATCAGCAGACATCTTGTTTAAAAAAAAAAATTCGCAAAACCAGACATTAATATGGTTTACAATGTCCATTAAATGGATAAATTTTTTTTAAAAAAAATCACTGGAAAGTAGCCAAGGATTACAGTAACAACAATTTTTCCTTTTAATAAACCTCATATGAATGGTTCAAGGATCAGAGTTCATTTCTCTGTACGAGTGTACAGGAAGGGGACAGCACAGCCAGACACTGACTCAGGACTCGGTAAAGTCACTTGGGTGAGAAGTCATCCATCAGTATGAATGAGGAGCAGGAGTTGGAGCACGTCACTGGAGACTCTGTGGTTATGCTGCCTTTAGTCAGGGAATCAGAGGAAGAGCCAACACTGCTGCTACTCCCATCGAGAATATCCGAGGACAGGCTGGGGAAAGGGAAAAAGGCTCTTTAGTGCAAGGGCACAAGGCTCTGTACAAAGCTGACGAGCTTCCCTCTTGCAGAGGACTTGTAGGAGACCTATACTACCACTCAGTCTTTACTGCAAGACTGGCAGCCCTGAAAACTCCTTGTTTTCTGTAGCATGTTAGAGATATTCATGCTCCTCATGGGAATGAGGAGCAGAATTATTGGGGTTTTTTTAACATGCAGAATAAACAACGAAGCTGGTTTTAGTCAGACGTAGAAAGGAGGTGACAACTAGTAAGTATAAAACCTTAAAAGCTTATAGGAAAGGGAAAATAATAAATTAATCAGCAACGCCGCAAAGATGTCATTAATTAGTACGCTCTTGAACGTTGCACTACTCAAAGCAAGACTGAGACCTGTTTTTCCCTTATAGGTATGGAATTTCTGGGTTTGGATTTTGAAGTCTTGATACAAGATCCCAGAGGGCACAAAATGGATGCTTTTGCAATTTAGGGGGAAGCAACATGGAAAAAAAAAAATCTAGGCAGTTTCAAGTCTGCAGGTAAACTGAAATTACAGTAATAACCGCTGATATTTTTGAATACTTAGTATCTGACTCAACCCCAAAAAAAAAACCCCA
>VZTX01008565.1:0-14489 GCA_013400915.1 Pardalotus punctatus | reverse complement strand
TTGACCCGTGCCCCCCGCAACACCTTGCCTCCCACTTAATGGGATATTGTTTTTGCTTTACCAGCCTGTCTTCAGGTTTGAGAGTAATCCTCACCGGTTTGGCCACCTTTGATCATCCAGGCATCTCAGTTGCCTATAGCAACAGGGTTACAGCATTCTCTTCCTCCTCTGGGATTTCTTACAACTCTTTTTATTTGTGAATATTTATTTCCCTATCCTGAAGAGTTATTTGAACATTCAGTTTTCCCAATAATTCTCTTCCCAACAAGGGGATTGGGCATGCGGGCATATACAAATTGGTGTGTCCCCAACTGCTTTCTCAATTAAAATAGTAATGGGTGTAAAAAAAGGCCTGTTCTCTTTCCTCCCTGTCACACTTACAACACTTACAGATTCCAAACTAAGTTTTCCTCTGTGCATATTCAGTACCAAATAAGTTGCTCCTGTACTCATAAAAAATTTACTTTTTCATTCCCAAGATGTGAGAACTGCTAGCTCTGGGAACTGCTAGCTTGCAGTGAGAACTGTTAGTTTGCCTTGGTTCTCAGGCATCAATTCTAGCTAGAAACAAATTCAAAACAAGCAGGAATTCTAAAACAAGATATTAAAGGTATTTGCAGCTGGTGTTACTGCAAAGTGCTGTTCTAACTAGAGATAGCCAATGACATTGTGGGGTGGTGATTTGAGAGCCAATGGATGTGTGACATGAATGTTAGAAAATAGTATAAAAGAGGTCTTGTAAAATAAAGCGAAGTTCCTTTCTTTGACCGGAAGCTGTTGTGATGAGTCTTTATGTGTCGTGTCCATCTCAACAATGACACCCAGCAATAGTGTAGCCAATTATTACAATGCAAATTGCCAATGTATACTTCAGCCACCAATTATTACAATACTCACTCAATTGTTTCTGAGTGGGGGGGGTGGTCCTACTGCATTCCTTTTGCCATTCTGGATGATTTCTTAGTGAAAAACAAGTTGACATAATGAACTTCATCCCACATACTCTCCCTTCTACAAAACAACATTAAGTGCAATGTGGTATTATAATTTAATGTGCCATTTTCCGGCCATTTTTCTTTATCCTCCTAAGTATACATTGGCCACCAATGGTTACAATATTCAATCATTTTTCACATAGGTAATTCACCTGCTGCTTCTGTCCAATGCCTCAATAAGCATTTCAGTGGCTAGGTTTTAGGAATCTGACTGTTATCAGTCAAATCACCAACATTCTCAAACATACTCTATAAAAATATCCACACTAAGTTTCTAAGCTGTGCTCTGTTCAAAATAGCAAGTAATACACAAACACCAACAAATATTAAACAATACACAGACACTGACAGAAACTTATAGGCATATAAGTTTCAGCTTAGCAATTCTGATTTTCCAACCCAGCAATAGCTTTTTTTTATGACACCAAGGGTTTCCACTTGGGTACTCTACTTAGTCCAACCCTGCACAGCTTTCACCATGTCAGACATGTAGACCAGAAGACTCTAACCTCCTCTCTTTTCAGAATAAAAAAAGAAGTGTCTTTTCTTACCAATTCCAGGAGACATCGCCAAGAGCCTTTTGCATCGGGGATCAGTGGGTGTCCCTGAGAATTCCTTGGTGCTGGCTGGAACCAGTCAGGTCCCTAAGTCCTCTGGTCCCTCTTAACGAGGTCCTATCTGAGCTGCCAGGAGACTGTCACCAAATGGGGTAAAAGAAACTTATCCAACACCAATCTGATGTGAATAAGCAGACATTTATTTCAGTGCCAAGAACACTGGGGATAAATCTCCAAGCATGTTCAGTTTAGTAAACAAAACCTGTCCATTTTATATTCTTTTTCTGATGAATCATTGTTACATAAGTTCTTTTATATGCTATGTATAATATTCCTGCTCTTAAATTTAACCTTTACAATTACTGGTTTCGCTAGTTGCATAACTTCATTAATACTCCTACCATAAGGCCATCATTGGTCACCTCTACTAAGCTCCACATTGGAATCCCTGATATTCAAATTTAGATGGGAAGGGTAGGAACTTACCAAGCAGCTTCACTGGTGTACATGATGGTGTCCATAGTTTCTTGAACAATATAGGAACACCAGTAATTTCTTTGTGAAGTTTCTATGGTTTCATATTTTAAACACAGCCCTCCAAGCATTCTGATACCTTATACTTCACGATTTTCTACTTGTAGTCATAACTAAATCTTTCATATGATTAAATCTGAATAATTAAATCTGAATAATTACTCCGCAGCCATGAATGCTTTTAATGTCCCTATTAACTAGTATGGCCATTGAAGGATCTCAGCACGCAAATTTGCCAGATTTTCAAAGTGGCAACTTCTTTTGTGCTTGAAGAAGATGTGTTTAGGGGTCCCCATGACCTATTGCTAGTGCCTGCAATTTTGGATAACTTGTTAAGTTGAGGGGTTTTATTTGTGAACTTTGGAAAAATGCATATTTACTGTCACTGTAACCCTGTTGCACAAAAGGTAAATTATTTTAAATGCTTCCCTCTTCTTTTAGAAGAGTTACAGTGCATGAGACAGCACAGAATTCCTGCCTGCTCTATAGACTTTACATTGTCATTAAAAATGATGGTAATAAAAGGTTCTTGATCACTTGATCTAACATCATCAGTGTGAGAGGACATGGAACCAAGACATTCTAGTAAACACCCCTTGCGAAACTCCACAAAACATGCTTAACTGAGGGCCAAGCAATAAATAAGAGGAGAAAACAGTGCCTGTGTTTTTACTAGCCAAATATCTGCACTGCCCTTGTGTTCATCAGTCTTACCACATGCACCATGTTCCAAGTAAAAATACAGAATACCCTTATTTACTATTTGACAGAAAATAAACAACATAGTGAAAGCACACTGCAGAAAAATCTAGACAATTGGAGCAAAGGAAAATGAGTTTTAAAAAATGGAAAAAATATGGATCACTATAATCTCTTTCTCTGTAATCACTGCTGTGCTGTGACACAAAGAAGGTATTGCTGTTCCTGGGCTGAATTGGAGCTATACTGCCTTGGGAGTTGTAATTAAAAAATAATTTGGGAGAAGGTGACAGACAATACAGAGAATAGAAATTTTCAGTTCACCTTGAAGTTGCAAAATAGAGCTTAAAGACTAAATAAAAAATAGATAAAAGAATGTAAAAGCAGACAGAGGATGATAAACATAGCTGGAATCAGTGGAGAAACAGATAATAAGGAAGATAGGGACTTTTGTGGCAAAGCCAACAAACAAGAAGCAACAGCACATGCCCTAAGAGAAGTTCAAGGCAAGGTTATTTACATTATTGGTGGCACTCAGCGAGTACAACCAGCAAAGACCCCTTTAGATGATCCTCTAGGACCATAAAAGGACTTCTAGTAGGAGGCAGATGCATGCAAATAAGTTCTAGGAAAAGTGATGCTTATGTGTTATCTAGGAAGTATATTGTAATATATATATATATATATATGAGCATGATGGAATAAACGCCTTATAGTAAAGTTATAGGAAACAGCTGATTAGAGGAGATATCCTCCAGGTGCGTTCAGTATGCTGAGCATAAAGAATGCCTGCTTTCTAATACTTCAAATTGTGTTAGGAAGTTTAGTTTCTAGCCAATTTTGGTATCAAAGGAAAGAGATTATGTCTACATATAAAAAGAAAAGTGCACAGCAGGGAACTATGAACCCTGTGCTCTGAGGGTCTGATAGATTTGCTCATAGCTTCCAGACTCTGCAGTCTAACTGCTGCACAAAATATAAGAGACAATATAATTCTGTGTTATCTATCTGAGAGGTAGGGGCTTCTTCCCTCCTCTCCCTCTGCACTTCTGCTCTCTTCACAAGTTATATACATGAATCCTGGAACTAAACCACTTAGAGAAAGAAATGGCAAAAGACCAAGTTAAAACTGGCTAATTGAGGCCCATGTCATGTACTGGACAAAGATAACTCAGTAATGGGGCGGAAGAATGGGGATTGGATTGGAATCCCCCAAGGAGGAAGATTTTGCATAGGTGTTGATGTTTGCCTGCCAAGAAATGCAGGTCGATGGTGATCAGTGTAAGGCTGGTTGGTTTCTAGTTTCCCTCACCCCTTCACAAATTTTTAAGGACTCCAATAGTTTCAACAGGCATGCACTAAGGTTTTCCAACTCCCAGGTGTTACATGGAGGTTGTCAAGGATATTAATATTTACCCATAGAAACTTCAATGGCAAGTTGACTGAAATCCCCTAAACTATACTTAGCTTGAGGTGAAATTTGTAACTTCTTCCATAAAGTAAAGCAGAGCTTCTGATCAAGACAGTCTGGCTCTTCTGAGTGCTAGAGAATAATGCATGTTTCTGGGAATGAAACAGAATAATTCCCCAAACTAATGAGTAAGTTAAAAAAAAAAAAAAGTTACGTATTGCTCTCAATTTCTTTCTACAAGACAACTATGAACTTGAAATGGATTTTCTCTATTTAATGATGATAAAAATAACTCAATTCAATTCCTCTCAGTTTTTGGTTTTACAGTCAGGTTCCTTTGTTTAGAAGAAACATTTTTCTTGCCTTCTAGTTACGTGAAAACCTCATTCAATCTGTTGTTGAGCCCAGCTGGTTAACTAGTAGAAGTAGAAAAGCAAAGTGACACTAAATACTTTAAACCAAGGAATTTAGATCAAAATATTTTCTTCCAGAAGACTTGTTCTCGAATTTTAAATCTAGAAAGAATATGAAGATTGATTGGTCAGGTGTTTTATATATATAAGACTTTGTTTAGGAATCTAACAGTAAAACTCCATTGAGGCTGTGTATTACACTGAATGTCTTTTCTAGAAGGAAGTTTGTGAATTTCCAGGCTCTGAACTCATGGGGAAATTGTTATGGTCTATGGTAATACGTTACAGTTGTTAATTACTCCAGCTGCTAAAAACCTGTAAGTTACTTCTAGTCTGAACATTGATTTACAGCAAATATCTCTGATAGATTTAAAAATCTTAAGGAACTAATTTTTCAGTGAGTCACCTTGTGATCATGCTGGATAAACACTATCCCACATAAAGCATGACTTAACTCTATGACTTCAGTTAACTTTATTCAGCTTCATAGCTTATGTGGCTGGAGAAGGTGACAGAGAGTGTGTTGGGAGGAAAGGGTTACAACTGGAAGGTTTGGTGAGGAGGAGAGAAAAATTTCACTCAGCGTGATCTTGTAGCTGGGAATGCTAAAAATGTTGGTGTGAGAAAACTCCATTAATTATGCTTAATGTTGTTCATTCTCTGCTTGTCAGATGTGAGAACCCTTTTGTCCTACTGAGGCAGGCAGCTGGCACCCGCCCCCCCTCACTGCTGCTGTCTGCTAGAATTAAGTCAAATAGAGCCTGCATCCCTGTTTATCTTCCACAAGGTGTCATTAGCGAGGTAATGAAATAAATTACTCTTTGCACTTCAGCTTTGGTTTGATGGTTGCCCTTGGTTACTTGTATGTGTTGATTCACACAGAGGGACACAGAGGAGTGGGAAGAATCCTGACCTGGAGAAATATCAAACTTCCACTCTTCTGAAGACCCATGTCATAGCAATAATGGTCTTACCAGCAGGAAGCAGCTGGCACATATGACTCTCAAAATGAATCATGATATGATGCTGTGTAACCAAAAGGCATTTTCTCCGCCCCCAGAACAATCCATGGTGGCTGGGTAACAGTCCGGACATAGCCTCTGAATGATGTCCTGCTGTGAGCTTCCATTTCGTAGGCAGATAAACTCCTCCTGTCTTCCAGAAGGATTTGCTTGAGTAACTTTCGAGCAGGGTACACTTACAACATTTAAATCTGTATGAAATGGTCAGTATCAGCTGTGTGTGTGTGTGCAGTAAGATGCAACTGGAAGATGGCAGCATGAAGATAAGGTGGAGCATGAAGTTATGGATGCCTTCCACTGAAAATGCCATCTAAACAGCAAAGGCAACTGACAAATTGATATAGTAAATAGTTGTTATAATAAATAGATGCTTAGAAAGATTTGGTGTCCATTGTGCTGAAGTTCTTCACCAGCAGTTACACCTTTCCCTGCACAGGGTCTGCAAAAAGGAACCATCCAAGTACCGCAGGGTGAAACCTCCTGGTTTAGGTTAAAGTCCTACTCATCACCTGGTTTAGATGATGAGTAGAGGGGATGGCTTTTTTCTTTAATCTTTTGGGGATTTTGAAATGTTTTGGTGGTTGGGATTTATCTTTCTACACCACTGCAGAATGCTTCCGTCTCCCACAATGTAAATGAGTAGGACAGTTATGTCCAACTGAACAGTGGCAAGGAACCACAAGAGCCATGATANAACAAAGCCCAAAAATGTATAAAAAGATACCCCGGAGAGACAGCATTTGTGAACTAGAGGGATTCGGAGCAGATGATGTCCGAACTCAGTTCACCCAGTGCCGATCGCCTGGCTTGGCACTGCTTTTGCTTGTGGCTTTTTCAAATTTTATACTTTGATTATTAAAGAAATTCTGTTTAATTATAAAATTGACTGATTCATTTATAACATCTTGAATCACTCTGATAATTTGCTCGGGGTACTCTGGTTAGTGTTTTCAGCTGGGTATTTGTTTTGCACAAATCCACAGCCTCCAGTGATGGTACACGGATGGCCAAAGCATATCCTGCAGGGCCCTTTCCTAGCTTCTGAGCTTTATTCCCCAGATGGATTTCTTGCTATTTATTACAACTAGGAGAAAGCTGAATGCTTTCAACTGAGCATGCTTCCATTTCTTTTACGAATGAGATTCACTTGTAGTGTTTGGTGGTTACTTGACCAACTCTAAAATGCACTGTGAACATTTTGAAAATACATTAGCAGTTTTAAGACTCTACACACTGTAAACAAAATGTTGATATTTATGAAAATCATAGTTTGATTTAAAATCTCTTGGTTTTAATAGGAGCTCTTTTGATTGGGATCAAATTTCGAAGTGTATAATTTTCCTTTGAATGGAAACCTTTCTATCCACATTTACTACACTGAACTTAAATTGAAAGGAAAGTAAGAGTTATGTCAGACAAAACATTTGACTCTTTTTAGCCAGGAAAAAGGATCTCATAGACGAAATCCACTGTGCTTAACATCTTTAAAAGTGAAATAAAAGACTTCTGTGTTATGAAGTTCCAGATTAATCCAAAGTAAGCTTTCGGCTGGTGGAGGGTGTTGCTGCCATCGTTGGTTCTGGAGAGCAGCTTTGGGTGTTCAGCGCGGCCGATCCGTGAGGACAGGGGCTTATGGTGAGGACCCAAACGCTCCTCGCTCCCCAACCCCGCCGCAGGAACGGACCAGTCGGCAGAGCCCCCCAGGGCAGCAGTGGCCAAGTCCGGCCAGCGCCCCTGGCGCGGTGCCCGGCGGGAGCTCCTGCCCGCAGACTGCGTCTCCCGGCGGCCCCCGCGAGCGCTTGCGCCGCCGCGGCTGCGCGAACAAACCATCCCCCGCCCGGTGCGGTTCTGGGGTCGGCTCGATACCGCGCGGCAGGAGCGGGGCCACTCGACAGCGCAGAGAACCCGCGGGGAAACCACCGCTGCCCCGGCCTTCCCCCCGCAGCCGCGCGGCGCCTCCAGCCAGAGGGACCGGGCTGCCTGCGCCCCGGGCGGGTGAGTGGGAGGGCGGGCCCAGGCCCGGCGGGGCGGGGCGAGGCGAGGGACGGACCGTGACGCGCGGCCCCGGTAGCTGTGGGGTTGAGGGGGCTGTGAGGGGCTGGGGGCGCTCCGCGGTTGGGGTCGGTGCTCGCGCCGCTCACTCGCTGGGGGGGGCGCTTCTTCTGCCGGCCCCGTCGGGGTCAGCCTCTGACAGGAGGGGGCGCTACCGCCGCGCCAACCCCTTTCATTGGCTGGCAGGGCGGCGCGCGCATGCCGGAAGCCTGCGCGGGGCGGCGGCCGTCGGGCGCGGAAGGGACGCGTGGGGGGAGTCGGGGCACGTGATGTAAACGAGATGTTGTGGAATCTGGGCAGGCCCCGGCGCAGCCTCTCCTCAGGCTGGGCATTCGCGGCTGCGAGCAGGGGAGAGGCATGGGCCCAGCTCGGGCCTGTGTACGGCAGCGCCGGGCGGTGAGGTGAGGAGCCCTCATCGCATCCCAGGCCGGCACTGGCACCCAGGCTGCAAGCCGCTGGGTAGAAATTATGGAATCACAGAAAGCTTTGGGTTGAAAAGGACCTTAAAATCATCTAGTTTTAACTCCATACCATGGGAAGGGACATCTTCCTCTAGACCAGGTTGCTCGTAGCACTGTCCAACTTGATCATGAACACTTCCAGGGATGGGGCAGCCCCAGCTTCTCTGGGCATCCTGCGCCTGTGCCTCACCACCCTCAAAATATCCCGTCTAACTGTGCTCTCTGTCATTGTGAAGCCCTTCCCTCTAGTCCTGTCTCTCCAGGCCCTTGTTGAAAGTCCCTGTCCAGCTCTTTTGTAGGCTACCTTCCGGTACTGGAAGGCCACAATTAGATCACCTTGGAGCCTTCTTTTCTCCAAGCTGAACAATCCTAATTCTCTCAGCCTTTCCTCGTAGGAGAGTTGTTCCATCCCTCTAATCATCTTAGTGGCCCTGTGTGTGACAGCATGGCCACCAGCAAAGAACAGCTCTAGCTGACAACAAAGAATTGCTGCAGAAGCCTGTCAGCCTGGTGTTAAAGAGAAGTTGGCATATAATTGTACACCTTTATGGACATAGAACCTTATTAGCCTTTCTTGGCTTCACAATAGTGTTTTTAATCACAAGATGTTTTGGGTGTTGCCTGTTGTGTTGCCAGTTCTTTGTTTCCAGGCTTTTTACCAAAGGTTTAGTATGTGAGGTGCTTGAGAGAACCATCTGCATGGTGACTGTTTCATGAGTGCAGCTGCCCCCGTTAGCTAATCATGTGGCTGAGTTGTCAGTGCACAAGTCTTTCAGTCAGTATTTTGCAATAAGGAGCAACTTTTAGACTCCTTTTTTCAATATACCTAGTATTTTTTTTTTTTCTGCTTGTCTAACTTTAACTCTGCATTAAGATAACAAAATCCAATAAAGCATTTTAAAGAAATGAAAATCAGTAACAAACAAGCAAACAAACAAACAAGAAATACTTGTAATTCTGTTAGGTAAATCAGATGGCATAAAATTTATCTCCTAAACAGCCTGGTATAGGGAACCCTAGGGACAACTGAGGTACCCCTACCAGTAACCTTTTTTCTTCTCCATCAGGACATGAGAACCTTTTCATAGAAGTTTGATTGAAACTTGTGTTACTCTGAAAAGATTGTGTATTTGTAATTTTCTGAGGAAAAAGTTACTGATACATTTCCAAACTGTGGCTTGTCGAGATGACTCTTAGTTCTGGTCCCTGGACTTTTTATCCTGGGTGAAGAGAGCCTTCTAATAGGATTGACTTAAATGTCAATGTTCTTCCTTTAATGCAAGGAAGAACACATGTAAGTGATTCCATGGAAATTAGTGTTCTGGTTCATTTGGTTAAATGCAATAATAGGAACAAGGAAGAGAGCTGCAGAGGGAATGAAGTGACCAAATGGAGTGGACTGATTACTGCTGAAGACTGATGGGATGATTGGTTTCCCGGTGTCCTGATGTGTGCTGTGGTAGGCAGCAGTACGCCAGTGAGGACACAGGGCACTTGACTGCATGAAGCTACTGTGCAATGGTGTCCAGTTTGGGCACCAGCTGTAAACTGACCAGATGTTTGTTGATTTTTTTTCTCAAGGTGTTGGAATGTGAATGGGTGCTTAGTGTTGGATTAGCTGTTTGTGAGAGCCCCAGAAGAATTTTGTTTGCCCTTATACCTATCTGAGTCTTTAGTTTGCTGTATGTAACCATTGCAGTATGACATAGAAATACAAAGCACTGGCTTACACTAGTGAGGACAGCAATTTCTCTCTCTGAAAAATGTGCCAGCGTCAATGCTGTTATAATTAAATAAATATCAATAGAGTTGAGATTGATTCACTTCTCTAATATTCTGTGTAAGTATTGGTGGACACACAGAACTAAAGTAATTATTAGTGAACATGATCATCACATTAACTAAGTAAATATAATTATACTGGTAAAGAGAGGAATTATCAGATGGTCAGGTGTGCTGTGATTAATACTTTGTTTTGTTTACATTATTCCAGTGTAATTTATGAATACCTAGATGCTGCAGTAGGACACTTTTCAAATAGCAGCTGCTGGAATTGTGTTTTACTCTTTCAATAGTTCTTAAGAATTTCAGAGGTAATCTAGGCTGACTAAAAAGTCATGGTGATGAGTACCATAAAAATGAAAAAAATGGAATTAGTTAATTGAAAAAAAATTAGAAAAAAAAAATGGAATTAGTTATCCTTGGTTTTGGGGAGGTCTCACAGGTGTGTGATTAACCCTCCTCCACTCCCCATCCCCCCCGCTGCCCCCAGCAAAATGCTGCTTGTTTCTTGCGACTTGGTGCTGAATCAATACTGTTGGATGTGCTGAAACTGCACAATGCCCATTCTGTAAGAAGGACTGGAACACAGCCAGCCTGGTTGTGCCAACTTTTACCAGTTCACTGAGTGGTCAGGTATGACTTTGGGGTCACCAACCACCAGGGACCACCAAAGAGTCCGCCGGGAGAGAAGAACACTTGTGTAAAGGGTAGGGGAAATATATTGGGAAAATCAATGAATATGTATATAAAATGTAGTATATAAACAGGAGCTTTCTTGTCATTAGCATGGACAATATTTCGGAGGAAATATCCCCTCGTGCATCTGGCTGAATAAAGAATACCTGCTTCTTAATGCTACATTGGTGTTAAGGAGGTTTTGTTATTTTTAATGATTTTTGGTACCATGAGTGCCCATGCTCTTAATTTCATTGTGTGTAAGCATGAACAGTATAGTGGTTGGAAGAAGCTGAAAACTTGCTCACAGAGTATAATTGTAAGATGATCAATGACATGTTGTAACAGTGAAAATAGATCATCCTAAGGGGATTGCATAGTTCAACCATGGACAGATGCTGAATGGTGAAGGTGAGAATCTCCTAACTCTGTGTGTGCTGTGGCTAGGGTGGATGTGTCACAGAAAATCAGAAAAGCTGGTGGTGGTAGATTTGCACCCCAACAGTTTCTGTGCTAGGATATCTGAGAACTGTCAGACTGAACTTCATCTGTAACATGGGATCATTGAACCAAACTGCAGGAAAAGTAATGCAAATTTTTAGCCAAGGTCTGTTTGAAAAGATTAATTTGCAATTAACAGCTTGTGAGTATTCATCTATAGAAGTTGGAAAGAACAAACTTGTGTTCTTTGTATGATACAGAAATCAGCCAGAGAATAAACTTCAAACACAATTTGAAGTATTAGAAAGCAGGCATTCTTTATTACAGAACTGGACCCATTCATAGGATTTCTCCTCTAATTGAATGTGTGTTGTGAAACTTTACAACTTTATTCCATCATGTTCATACATATTTATTACAGCGTACTTCCTAGTACCTAAACATCACTTTTCCTAGATTGATGCATCTGCCTCTTACTGGAAGTCCTTTCGTGGTCCTAGAGGGCCATCTAAAGGGGTCTCTGGTGGGCATACTCACTGAGTGGCCCCAATGTTACATATGACCTTGCCTTGAACAGCCCTTAGGGCATGTGCTGTTGCTTCTTGTTACATAACTGTGCCACAAAAACCACTATGTTCCTCATTATCTATTTCACCACTGATTTCAGCTACAGTTATCATATGTGTGTCTACTTTTACATTCATTTATCTATTTTGCTGGTTAGTCTTTAAACTCTATTTTGCAACTTCAAGAGAACTGAAAATTTTTATCCTCCATGCTGTCTGTCAGTCAGGACAATATTTGGCAGAGTTAAATATGCTGAATTGTATCTTGGCCCAGAAGGCAAAGAAGCCAAGAGGTGAAAGCTGTAACAGACAAGAAGCAGTCTAACTTAGATTATTCTTTTATTAATGGTATTAATGGTATTTTGTTGTGTTCCTTCTTTGTAATTGTCACTGAAAATCAGGAAATAAACTCTCCAACCAGTTTGTTAGGTTAGAAAGTTGACATTACTTTATTCAGCACTGAGGTACATGGGAGATTGCTCCACCAAACATGTACCCCAGTTATCAAAACTTTTAGCTATTTATACATTTTAGCAAACAAAGGAATTGGTATTCATTGTCTACAAGTCACGCCGTTCTCTTATTACTAAGTATTCTTTTGTTGTTTAATGATTTCTTGCTTCTCATTATAATTAGTCCATATTTTCAGTCTTTTTGTTGTCTTTTTACCAGATTGGGAGAGTTTCAGTACAATTGCTGAATTGCCTTTGTTAATTTTTTCTTTTTCTCTGGTTTCTGCAAAATGTCCTTGTGGTCTATAAATTCTGCATTCCTCGTGTCCACTTCTTAGCAATATATGTCTCTCCGAGGCTTTCTTAAGTTCCTTCCCTGGTTCTGAGAACATTGAAGCATGTTGAGCCCTAAATTTTTGTTTTTCTAACACATGGACATTATCCAGAGCTTGTCCATCAGCAGCTATCTGTTTCACAGATTAAATCTTCCCTCTTGTTGATTAGATCCCTAAAATTTCCAGCACTGCTGCATAGACTCCTTTTAAAAGAAATATAACTTGTTTGGTACCATCCTGAAACATGATTTGTTGCTTTTGTACTCTGCTGAAATAACTTCTTACCAAATTGTGGCCCATAGGGATCTAGCAGGAGCTGGTTGTCTTTGCCCTAGGGAGTATATCTTCAGTGTTTGTAAGGATGAGTTCACACAAACTCACATCCAGCTGCATCTTAGGGTTCTTGGGAGTTACCTGCTTTTCCATCAGTGTATCAGGATTTGGTTTAGTGTTTGTAATGCTGGATGAGGGGTTAGCAGAGAGATGTATGCTCTGGCATCCACAGCTACTTTTCTGGAGAGTTGCAGAAAAGGGATAGATGTACCATTTTGGGAATACCTGCTTGGATACCTCTGGTGAAGGGTAAAAACTATTGCTTATTAAGGCTCTTCTCTAAGAAACACATATTCATTCATCCCCCACCTCAGTTTTCCATACATATTCTTTATATGCTTAAATAACAGTTTTTCTTCATAAAGCTTGAGTATTGTTTTGCTTTTGCTTTTTGTATGTCAGACAAGCAAATTCTAGAGAAAGTGTCTATTACCCCTGGGTTTCTCAAGGTTTGTGTGTCTGCCTCATGTGAGTACAGGAGAGATGGAAAGTAACTGTGCCTTGTTTTTTTCGTTCTCTCTTGACCCAAGTATTTTTCAAGGTTTTTTTGTCCAGAAAAGTAGAAGCCAGCAAGAAACATGAAGAGTAAAGTACATGTTGGTTTGGTGCAAGAGACTGGAATTTTAAAGGTTAATGACTCAAACAACTGGCCATTTGCAAAAGCAGCAGGTGCTTTACTGAGGCCAGGTTTGCACCTCCTAACCAAAGGGAAGGAGAGTTTTTGGGTGTGTGGTGGTCAAACCTCTGACCTGTATAAGAAAAGCCCAGGTGCAGAGGGAATGCACACCCACCACAGGAGGATGACTACAACAAATCGACCTTTGTTTAGCTACAAGCTGGATTTTGAGCCAGATAGGGCAGAAGGCTGATAGGAACCATCAAAGACCCTCAGAGTGCCCCAGCCTAATTTCTGGGGCTTTCCATAATAGGATTGTGCATGACCAATAATGTTGCACCAGACACTGTAAATCTCCTCCTTTCATGGCAGGCATCTGGGTGTCCCCACCTAAACTGAGCTTACACTAACCCATTGAACTGTATGTTTTGTGGGCTTCCCCCACCACTGACGAATCAGGACTGCAACCATCACTTTGACCAACCGATATCTAAATTGCAACAATCAAATCTTCTCGCTGGATGCATGGGTGGTGATATTTTTCCTCTCTGCTGTCTACTCTTATCCTTTCTTCTCATTTCTTTCTTTTCGTTATATATTTTCTTAAATGACATCTTTGTACTTCTATATTGTTATATTACTGTCGATTATAACTGAAACAGCTACATACCTCCTTTTGATTGCAACCAAATTTTTCTAAAATAAACCTGCCATATACATACATGAATATATATGTATAATTATGTATATATAAATACTGATCTTTCACTGTTGTTTCACTCTAATCTGCACCAGGAGGTCTATTAACATGAACATTTACCCTGCCTTCACAGGGGTGGGTTGTAACATTTGGTCTTTGGTTTTCTCCTTGTAAAATGAAAATTCAGGGATTTGTTGTAGTTCTGTATTGTGGAGGTCCTCACCTTAGGCAGTGTGCTGGTTTTGACTGTTATAGTTTTCTTAGTAGCTGGTTGTGCTGGTTTTGCTTAGCCCGGTTTTTGGTAGTGGAGAGGCCACAAAGATGGCTCCTGTGAGAAGCTGCTAGAAGCTTTCACCATGTCCAGCAGAGCCAATCCCTGATGGCTCTGAAGGTGGGCATACCACTGGCCGAGACTGGGCCAGTTAGAGATGCTGGTAATGCCTTT
>VZTX01008564.1:52339-102568 GCA_013400915.1 Pardalotus punctatus | reverse complement strand
CCAGCGCCCGTCGTGCCCCTCCGCCCAGGGCCGCCGCTCGCCCGGGGCGCCCGTTGATGCTGCAGAGCCCGCCCGGCGCGACCCCCGCAGCCCCCGCCATGGACAAGAGCAGCCCCTGCGGCTCCGGTGCGCCCGGATCCTCGGCCGGCAGCAAAGGGCAGCAGCCGCGGTCCGCCTCGGCCGGGCCTGCCGCGGGGGAGTCTAAGCCCAAAGGCGGTAAGAGCTGGGAGGGGGCCCCGCAGGGAAGGAGGGGATAACCGTGGGACTGGGGGGACAGACGGCCTTGTGCCCCCCTTGGTTTGTGGTGAAGCTGAACTTCGCCTTGTCGGGTTGTTTGTCTCTCAGCTGGGTTTAATAGGCGGCGTTTCAGGTCACTGAATGTTTTTGGTTTCTTTTTCCTTCCTCTTCCGGCTCTGCTCGCTGTTTGGTGAGCTGGGATCCCTGCTCTCCTCTTCCTTTAAGGATTAATGCTTTATCTTCATTAGTATTGGAGTAATCAGCTTGAGAGCTAAAGCCCTGGTTCTATAGTAAGAACATAAATTCACCAGTGCCTGTGAAGAGAGGCCTTCATCTTAACTTCGTCTTGTCCCTGTGTTGTTACACCTCACCAAGGAGGTGTGGTATCCGTGCACAGCATTCCCCGTGCCTCGGTGTTTCAGTGACCTGCTTTGGGGGAGCTC
Source organism: Pardalotus punctatus (assembly GCA_013400915.1). Classification (NCBI taxonomy): domain Eukaryota; kingdom Metazoa; phylum Chordata; class Aves; order Passeriformes; family Pardalotidae; genus Pardalotus; species Pardalotus punctatus. The sequence continues at coordinate 101,888 of VZTX01008564.1, read as the reverse complement.
AGAGTTACTTGGGTGTTGTTTGCTCATCTGGCATTCAACCCAAAGTGTCACAGCTGGCATTGCAAACAGCTGGTTCTGCTGACAGAGCAGTTCGTCAGGAGCCAGTGTGGTTCCTGTCGTCATTTTTAGGTAAGACCTAAGCCCACTTTATTCTCAAACCTGTTTAGGAACAGAGTGTTCCTGGCAATCTTTTTTTTTTTCCCTAAAACCTGGAAATGGGGCAATAGTGATTAAATGTAGTGGTTTTCGTCCTGGAAGAATGTGAGTGAGAGGTAGCACGTTGCTACACCACCATTGCTGTACTAATTTCCTTCCTCCCCAGTGGTCTGTTTCAGCTTCATTACTTCAGGCCTCTGAGAAAGCAGCAGTGCACTCCAAAGGTTTAACAAAATAAGTATCTTGGAGGTGTTTGTTGGCTCCATTATGGACCTTCTAAACATGGTCATGTCCTGGGTAACCAAGTATTACCTGCTCTTCACCTGTATTGATTGACCTTCCACAGGATTGACAGAAGTGGGACATGGGAGGTGACTCACCCACAGCTCCCCAGGTTGTGGTGTAACTGTGCAATTACAGTGAAATTTTAACTTCAAATTCAAACTCAGTCTTTTTAGGAAGAACTTTTTCTGTCCCCTTCTTGCCAAGAGACACCTCCTCACTGCAGCTTCTTTTGTAGTGGTGTGAGATGTTCTATGAAGGATTGTTCACAGAATGCAAACATCCTTCAGGAAGGAGTTAAGATGACCTGTGCTGTGGCTGCTGTCCCATCATGTAGAAGACACAGTATCTGTACTGAGGAAGAAAGTAAAAGGCCTGTTATTCCAGCCCAGAATGAAAATGTTAAGAGACTTTTGTGGAATGTCACCTTTTACAGGTTTGAAACAATGCCACTAGTAGCACAGGAGCAGTGGAGAGGGGAATTCTGATGACCATTCTCTTCTACTCCAATACTTTTAGTTAAATAAACCCCAAAACTTTCTAAGACTTCTTTTTTTTTTTAATAAAACAGAGGAAAATTTTGTCATGGCATAACTCCAGTGATACTTGTTCCTGAAATGGAGTGCAGGGCAAAGGGATGAGTTGCTTCCTTTACAGTGCATCCAGGATACCTGGAAAAACCAGCATCTCTTTTCATGGGAGTAGATGCTTATTTAGGAATATCTTAACTGGAGGGTAGTGAAAACTAAAATTAAAAGATTCCCTTGGTGAAATTGGGGCAAACAACTACACAGGATGTAGCTGGGTTAAATTATGGCTATGTTTTTGTAGCTGTTGTGTACTGAACACTGGTGGGATATAGTAGCTAAGGGCAGATAGGCTTATTGGAGTTCTCTGCAGTCCTCAAGAGCTGATGGATGGTGTTGATTGTCACAGATGTTCCTGGGCCTTATCAGACGCAGTGTGAGCCTGCTTGGCTGGGCTGTGTGAGTGCTCTGTCACCTCTTGCTCACTGGGATTGCTTTGGCAGCAGCAATAGCCTCAGTGTGTTTTCATGAAACCACCCTGTGGCTTTAGTGTGATCCAAACCCCTTATGCAATGCTGCTGGCTTCAGCACAGCTCAGCAGAAAAGAGGTGAAAAAAGACAGAAGGAAGCAGCAGTTCTCACCCCAGTAGCAAACCAGTCCTGCAGCTCCAGGGCCCAAGTGGTCACCTAGAGCTGCTCCTAACCCTGTGAACTTCATCTCCTGTCTCTGGATCTTTGGAAATACAGGTCCTCTAGCAATAGGAGAAACCACAAATCTCAGGGCTTGCTCCAAAACTCACAAGCATTTTTGTTGCTAGTGTTTTTAAATTATATGGACAGTATTTTTCATAAGTCTCTTGGAGTATGAATGGGTAGATAAATCCACATAATCTGTGTGTATATATATAGGTTAGATGCCATGAAAACAGCAAAGGACTAACTGATGGCCTGAGTGAAGAGTAAGTGCCTCACCAGCACTGTTACTAACTCCTAATTTGCCAAGAAAAGATGGAAAAAAGAAACTACCAAATCCAAACTTATATCACTTAAAACTGGGATCTCACAAGAGAGGATGGCAGTGAGAATATTCCACTTTCCTCTGTGTCTTAGTGCAGCCTATCCTGCCATGCTCTTCATGGGAGTGCTGGGATGGATGATAGAAAGCAGAGAGCTCCCTGACGTGTGGCATGCTGGAAAGCTTGGAAGGAACAGCATTGCTTAGAGTCAGGGAGGGAAGAAGCTGTTCCAGTTTACAAATGCATTCTCCAAGCTCTCAGTTGTCTGCTGACCTGACTAACTTCTTTACTACTCTGATGGACCAGGCTTCTACTGAGATCAGTTATTCTTGTGGTGAGGGGTGAAACTACCAATCTGCAAAATCGGGTTTGAAGTGTTGTTAGACTGTTGTAGGGTCCTTTTAAAAATGGCACAAGTGGAGAGTTCTTTCCTATAAAATGCGAGAGTCACTAAAGTGACTCCCAAAGGCTCTAGGAGGTGGCTTGAAAGGACCTATAATATGACAGGAATGTGTGTAAAACATCTGACTGACAAATTTGATGGTGAGTAGCTTGATTAAAACTTTAAGTGGCAGGAAATTCTTCTGTCAGCTGCAGGTGTGAGCTGTTCCCTTGTAAAAACCCACTTTGGACTGACTTCTTTTGGGTTGTTTGTTTTCCCCAGCTGAAGATGGCAGAGAAACTGCAAGTAGCACAGACACAATAGGCATGTGCCCCTCTAGTGCATTTGCTGAAATTACAGATTTAAGAGGGTGGTTGAGCTCTAAACTGACAAGTTCTGCTCCTGAGTAACTTAAGGAGTAGTCCAGATCTCTTCAAAATGACTTAATGTTTTACCAGAAACTCTGAGGTGTTGGTTATTCCTTCTTCCCTACAAACACTCTCAAAAATCTAATCATTCAGCCAGACCTGGTCACACCCTCAGTACTTGGCAGCTTCTCATGTGTTTTTTTCCTGATAATGCTCAAGCCATGTCTTTTTAGCCTGATGTGCATTAAAGCACTGCCAGCTATCCAAGCATGTGTTTGAGTTACACAGCTGTGGTTCTGACAGAGCTGGTTTAATTCTGAATTAAAGGATCAGCCTTTTGAATAGCAGAGTACATTACCAGTTCTGATGATGAAGTTTGTCTGCAAAATGAGCCTGTCACATCGTGTGAAAGTAATGATAGTGTGCCATTATAGCTGTAGTTGCAGGCAAAGGCTGAAGTCTGACAAGTGCAAGAAGCAGCAGATCAGCACAGAACCTGGTCCAGCCACTTTTTTTACTTAATTTATTTTTAAGAAGTTGGATCCTCAGTAGTACACAATAACACACAGACCATCCTCTGCTGTCCTTTTTGTGGGGGTGCAAGTGGGAGAAAAAACTTTAAATAACAACAACAAAAAAAGATAGTTTATGTGAATGATGCCATTCTAGCTGTTTTAAATGCTTGGGTAGATGGGGAGTGGTGCTGGGAAAGGGGAAAACTGGAAGCACTGGTAATGAAAATGCTCATATGAGAAATATGATCCTGAATCACAGTGATGTGTTTGCCTGCCATGTAAGATTTATGTTAAGGGGTGGGGAGGAGGACTACAAAGTGGGAAAAGGGAAACTAACAGGCTTTTATAAAATGCAACTAGATACTGTGTGAGGCCTTGCTGTTTGTGGAATGTTTACTGAGTATCCAGAGTGACTTTGAGGCTGGCTGTGTGGATATATGTCTTGTGGGGCCTGTGGAGTTTTGTTTCCAAGTTTATCAGCATACCTCTTCTACAAATAAAACTATGGGCAGGTGGTGGAAGTGGCAGGTTAAGCAACAAGTCAGCAGTCTGTTGTGTCCTTGGGCAGCTCTGATACTAGAAATACCTTCATAGTATTAACTCTGTTCTAGCAGTTTGATGTAGCAGCTGTTGAGGCATAGAAAACCCCTCTCAAGAGCTGGACTGATTTTTCTGCTTTTGTGAACTTTATTCCTGCAGTATTTTGCTTTGTGCTTCACCACTGTGTCCTGTGTTAGGATCAGTGGTATGCCAGTTGTGGTTTTTGGCAAACAGTTGTTGTTGCATAGGTTGGTGGACTTAGATCTTAGGTATGTGCCCTGCAAGGCCACAAAACATTTGGTTTGTGCTTCAAGATCAATTAACATTTTTTGGCCTGATGTCATAAAAGTGTATTTTTTAAATGGAGTTAGATCTGCAGGGATCTTTTAAGAATAGAGTGCAGAGGTGAGTGAAAACAGGCAATGGGAGCCTGTCACTGCAGGCAGCAGTGTTTTTATACAAGGGAATGTGATAAATACGATAAATTGTGTGTTTTAGGCAAGTGCAATGAGAAAAAAGAACTAGTTGTTGTCAGTTCTTGTAATGGGGCATGAAGATGTGGTATGTGATGTTGGTATTTATAGCTGTATGTGCCAGGCAACACTCTAATGTCTGGTGGTGGCAATTCCAAATTTGGAAAAAAAAAATTCAACTACTCTAATAAAAGGTAGTGCACAGCAAATATATTCTTTTAAACTCTTTTACCAGCTCTTTGGCCAATGATAGGAATGAAATGGTTTGGATTGCTGAGGGGATTTAATGTCCTGATAAACAATACTCTTAAGACCATGGCTGAGGTGAGCTCATCTCTGAGGTGAAGTTAGCTGAGGTGCAGTACATGGGGACAACTCTGAGGCTGCTGATCTGATTCTTGGGTTTTTCTCTTTTCAGATGGAAAGAATGCGAGTGGATCGAAACAGCGTTATAATCGTAAAAGAGAAACTTCATATTCAAAAAATGAGAACTTTTCCAGTCAGTCCCGTCGCTCCAATTCACAGAAAAGCAAAGCTTTTAACAAGATGCCCCCTCAAAGGGGAGGCAGCGGCGGAAGTGGCAAATCTTTTAGCTCTTCTAATGGTGGAAGACGAGATGAGGTGAGAACTGTAATGCCATGCCTCCAAGGCCTTCTTTCTTGGGATGAGAGGATCACCCTGACCTGCCTAGATAGGTCTGCTGTGTTCAGTTCCTGGGCTGGGAAGGGAAAGAGTGATAAGAGGTGCTAACATCGTTGAGATGCCAGAGGGAGTGTGAGCAGAGCAACTTGGCAACTACAGAAGAGGAGTGCTCTCGGCTCTGCTCTGCTCCACGAAAAAATGCCATCTGAGGAATGGGTGCCAAGACAGGCCGTGTGCACAACTCAGGACACAGGTCCTTTGTGAAAATATATAGTGACATAATTTCACAGCCCTGTTCCTGCTGGCCGCACTATTTTTGGTACAGCCCAGGTGCCACTGGCTGCCTTGCCCACCTGGGGACACCTGCTTCCTGTTCAGCCACTGACCAACATCCCCAGGTCCTTTCCTGATGGGCAGCTTTCCAGCTGCTCTTCCCCAGGCCTGGAGCATTCCAAGAGGTTGTTGTGACTTGAGTGCAGGACTTGACGCTTGGCTTTATTGAACCTGACACAATTGTCCTTGGCCCATCAATCCAGCTTGTCCTAACCCTTCTGCAGAGTCTTCCTGTCCTCCAACAGATCAACATTCCTGCCCAACTTGGTGTTATCTTGTGAACTTGTTTGGGGTGCCTTCAAACCCCTCATCTGGATCATTGGTAAAGACATTAACCAGGACTGGCCCCAATACTGAGCTCTGGGCCACCCCACTGGTGACCAGCCCCTAGTGGATGTCACTCCATTCCCCACCACTCTCTGGGTCCAGGCATCTGGAAAGGTTTTTACTCAGGGAATAGTGCCCTTATCTAAGCCATGGGCTGCCAGTTTCTCCAGGAGAATGCTGTGAGAAACTCTGCCAAAGGCTATTTTGAAGTCCAGGTAGGCAGCATCCACAGCTTTTCCCTCATGCACTAAGTGTGTCACCTTGTGAGATCAGGTTAGTCAAGCAGAACCTGCCTTTCATAAACCCACGCTGGCTGGGCCTGATCCCCTGGTTGTTCTGTACATGCTGTGTGATGGCATGAAGGATGATCTCCTCCATAACCTTCCCCATCACTGAGGTCACATTGACAGGCCTGTAATTCCCCACATCCTCCTTCCAGCCCTTCTTGTAGGTGTGTGTCACATTTGATGACTTCCAGTCAGCTGGGACCTCCCAGTTTGCCAGGACTGCTGGCAAATTGTGATCACTGCTGCCAGCTCCCTCACTGCTCATGGGTGGGTCCCATCCAGCCCTATGAGTGTCTGAGTGGCACAGCAGGTCACTGACTGTTTCTCTGGGTTATGGGGGCTTCATTCTACTCCCTATCCCAGTCTTCCAGCTCAGGGGTGTGGGTACCCTGAGGACAACTGGCCTTACTATTGACGGCTGAAGGAAAGAAGGCATTAAGTACCTCAGCCTTTTCCTCACCCTTTGCTACTGTGTTTCCCTTTGCATCCTATAAAGCATGGGGATTTTCCTTAGCCCTCTTTTTGTAGCTGATGTATTTATGGAAACATCTTTTTGTCTTTTACAGCAGTGACCAGATTAAGTTCTCGTCTGGCTTTGGCCCTTCACTTCTTTCCCTTCATAACCTCATTACATTGTTGTAGTCCTGTTGAGTTCCCTGTCCCTTCTTCCTCAGGTCATAAATTATGTTTTTTCCTGACTTGCAGTTAAAACTCTCCATTGAGCTGGGCTGGCCTTCCCCGCTGGCTCATTTTTTGGCACATGGGGACAGGATGTTCCTGTGCCTTTAAGATTTCAGAATGTCCAGCCTTCTTGGGCTCCTTTGCCCTTCAGCATTGCCTCCCAAGGGACTCTACCAGCCAGTCTCCTAAACAGGCCAAAGTTTACCCCCTCCCTCTGAAGATTAATTGGGTCCAACCACTTCAGGGCACAAATTTACAAGTGATAGTAGTATTGAGAAAGTAATTGCATTGGCCTTGCTGATATCAAGGTAAAACCAGACTGAGGCTTTTATGCTGATGTGGGTCTAAATACTGTAGAGTGCTTTTGGGCTTTAACTTTTTTTTTCAATTTTGATGGATGAGCAGTACTTCTGACCTAGATCACAGGCTCAAAGTTCACCTGCTGCCTCTGTTGAATTCTTATTCTTTGATTCATTGTATGAAAATGAACCAAAACAAGTACAACCTGTGCAAACAGTAATCAGGCTTGTATTACTGTCTAAAAGAGTATTGTCAAGATTTGAACAACAACTTCTTGACTATGTTTTGCTCGCATTTACTCGTCTTTGTGGTTGTTTTAACTCTCTCCCCATTTTGCTCAGTGTGGGGTAAGACCACTGAGTTCTGACTTTCAGGTTCTCATGCATTTCTAATGCTGTACTACTTGATTTGCAGAACAGGGATGGGAGAAGGTGAGTGAGTGGGTGCTGCATGCTCTGTGTGTAATCACTGATGGGGCCTGGATGTCTGCCTGTACAGCTGCTTTTGCTGTGAACTCCAGCAATTTCTAACAAATGCTGTTCTCTCTTAGGTAGCAGAGGCTCAACGGGCAGAGTTCAGCCCTGCCCAATTCTCTGGTCCCAAGAAGATTAATCTGAACCACTTACTGAACTTCACCTTTGAACCCCGTGGCCAAGCAGGACATTTTGATGGGAATGGACATGGCAACTGGGGGAAAAGGAACAAGTGGGGACATAAACCGTTCAACAAAGAGCTCTTCCTGCAGGCCAAGTGAGTGGGAGATTCACAGGGCTCTTAGACTTCTGCAGAGACATGGAGCTGTGAGGGGTGACCAGCCAGGGAAGTGTATTTGGGCTTGGCTAATTGTATTGTCTTTTCCAGGGTGAAATTACCTTTCCATAGTGTTTTCAGTGATAATGACTATATTTTAAAGGGATGTTGTCTTTACCTATTTGCAAGGTATCTGAGGGAGTGGGTCCTTTAGATACAAACCAATTGATCTTCTGCTCAAATGTTCAAGCATGGCTTTGGGACATAACACTCCCATTTAGGAATATCTATGTAGTTCCTTATAAAAGGTGGTTGATTTTTCCAGAGTTAGTATGTTGAGATGGAAGGGATAGTTGCTGGATGAAAGCTAATCTGAATTTATAAGTCCCAAAGGCAATTACTTTTATGGATCTTAGTTCTTAAATTGCTGATTATTTTGCAGGCCCCTAAGTATGTAGCATAACCCAAATGATGATCAATATAGTAACCTAGCAGCAGAATTCCTTCTTGATTGGAAGTTTCCCCAGAATTTTAAGGGTGTTCAGGGTTTCCTGTCTCTTGATAATGTTAAAAAGTATTTTCAGCATTGATGCTTCTGATTTTGCCATAATGTTTTGTGGCTTATTGTAGTGAAGTCTATTTGCAGGAACACACCAGTAGTAGTAGTTTTTGTGACCATATTTTTTCCCCTTGTGGATTCCCTGTTTTTTAATAGATCCCCATTGCAACTGACTGGTAATTAAATGTTTCTGGAGAACCAGTCTGCCTGGCTCATTCTGTGCTTAGTGTGTGATACTGTGTCTAACTGAAATTAGATACACCTGTATCCTGGAAATCTGGTTGTGGATTGAATGCTTGATTTTTTTGTTGATAGAAATTACTGACTGCATCCAGCAGTTTTCTGCTGGACAAAGAAGAAGCTCAGAGAATCCTGTAGGATAGTTCTCAAAAAGTTTTTAGAAAACAACTGAGTGGATCATCTGTCTCTTTGCCTTTCCCCAGCTGCCAGTTTGTTGTCTCTGAAGAACAGGACTACACAGTCCACTTTGCTGATCCAGATACCCTGGTCAACTGGGACTTTGTGGAGCAAGTGGTCAGTTGTGATGGGCTAGGGTTTTTTGTTTTTTTTTTTTTCCTTCTTGAGAACCTCAACCTGTCTTTAACTACCTCTTTCCCTCTGTGATGTTACATAAAACTCAGCTGTTTTTGAGTTGAGGCCTTTTCTGTCACTCCCACAATACTGGGAAAGATCTGTCATGGAATATATTATGAAATACTTTCATGACAGGAAAAGAGAAGTGCTAAAATCTATTAGGAAAATTAGCAGCTTCTTCTTGCTTTCGCAGATGGGAGCTCATCAAAAATAGTATCTGACATTCTGTAGACAGAGTCCTTGTGATCAAGATATTAACAGAAAACTTGGGCATGAGTCCATGGAAGAGGACTTAGAGTGTAGAATTTTAAAGAATTATCCTGTGCATAGGTGGCCTATCTTGCCTAGCAACAAAATGGAAAATCTCATGAGAATTGTGGTCAGAAGTTTTGGGTTGCCTCGAGCAGAAATTTGTATCTGCCAAGACAGTCTAGTGCATGGTGTAGGTGGAGAGGAGGTAGGCTTACTGTTACCTGTCACTACAAGAGGGCTGAAAAAATCTAGGTGCTGGCTTGGCAGTTATGTCTCTGCCACACAGAGATGCTACCAAAGTGTCTGACTAGACCTGGCATGTTCATGGAAGTGGGTAGGTTCAGTCTCACAGTTACACAGGGCTGCCCAGGTCTGCTTGTGTGAGAGGCCACAGCTCGCTTCCTGTCTTCTCGCTCTCTGAGTTTGGATGGTGACGATGCTGCTAACTCTTAGAGATGATGAATACATGAGGGGAAACATGAGAAGACTCACTTTTAATGTCATTAGAGTAGAAATAAAACATAAGAAATAAGATGGGTGGCTTAGAAGGTTACTCCGTGTGCGGTCTGTGGGTGTTGGTTCACGGTGTACTAATTTCTTGGTAAATAAACAGAGCCTAAAGAACTGGAAGATAATATGTTAGAGTAGATCTTACAGATGGCTTATTCTGTATCCCAGGGATGGATTTCTGAGTCTAAGGCTTGTACTGTTTTTGTCATGTGCCATTTCAGCGAATCTGTAGCCATGAAGTGCCCTCTTGCCCAATATGTCTGTACCCACCAACCGCAGCCAAGATCACCCGCTGTGGGCATATCTTCTGCTGGGCATGTATCCTTCACTATCTCTCCTTGAGTGAAAAGACCTGGAGTAAGTGTCCTATTTGTTATGGCTCTGTTCACAAGAAGGATCTCAAGAGGTGAGACCATATTAATTAAATCATGCATCTTTTTAAAATGTTGTTTTTACACTGCTAACCTCCTCTGTACATTGCAGTGTTGTTGCTATGGAAACACGTCAATATGCAATTGGTGATACCATTACGATGCAGCTTATGAGAAGAGAGAAAGGTGTTCTGGTAGCACTGCCCAAATCCCAGTGGATGAATGTGGTTCAGCCTGTTTACATCAGAGGTGAGTGTGTCCGAGTCCTGGTGGCTGGAATTGTGTTTCTAACTGTGATGAGGATTTGTGTACAGACAGTTTACCCTGGCAATGCCATGCTGTCACCTTAAAATACACCAGACTGCAAAACATGGGGCTTAGCAGCTGAAAAGCTTAATGACCACATATTAACAGTAAACTTTCTACTCGCAGTGTTTTTCTGTAAGGCTTTAACTTGTGTGCTGTTTTCCTTCACGTGACTGCACTGCAGGCTCCTGCCTTCTCAGTCACTGCTCATAGTTTGATGTGTACTTTGTATCCTGCAGTCACTGGTGTGACTCTTACTGCTTTTATTGGCTTCTCAGTGTCCTTAACTTTTTTCCTTCTGACTCCTCATTATACAGCTTTGCAAAAATAACTCTGTCTAAACTATTTCAAGGCTGTAATCTTCAACAAAGTTTTCATCATCTTCACTTATCAGCTGAAGTCAGTGAATGCTATGGGGAAATAATCAAAATTATTGCAAACCTATTCCAAACATCTGTTGCCTGACATCTTCAGTTTTCTCCAGTCAAGAGTGTGACTAACTCATCATCATCTTATCTGTTAGTATCACAAAAATTTTGTGACTAAAGAAATAATTTTACTGAACATTGCTGCTTTGTGGGCTGTCTTGGCTCACTTCATTTTTCAGTCACATTTGGGAAAGGCTGCATGCATTTAAACTCTCTGGAAAAAGTCAAGTCTGCTCAAGTGTGATGGGTATCCAGCATGCAGGCTCTGGTCTTATATATTTCTCAGTATTTGAAACTAGAGGACTTTAAATCCTTTAATAAAACAAACAAAAGAACAAATACAGGATTTGAGAATATACTAAAGCCAGGAAATTCACCATTAACTTGGTGTCTGTAGACAAGGATGGACCCTTGGGGAACAGTGAATACAGGGACTGTGTTAATATGGGATGCTGTGGTTGCTGTAAAGTAACAAAGATGGTCACCTTTTGCTAAACTTGCAATTCTTTAGCTTACTATTTCTGCAGTGCTTCTTGTAAAAACCTCATAGTAATGTTTTTTATGGATTTTTAATACATATGGGCCTATGAACTAGTTTGAGCCCAATCAGGGTGGCTTTGCAGAAATTTCCAACTGCAGTATTTTTTTAGAAAAGAGGAAGAAGCCGCAGACTGCATTGTTTCAGGAAGTTTTGACGCCCCCAAGACTTCTCAAAGGTGATGCTGCTACAGTGTAGAAGTTTAGGCTTGATTTTTACTGATACGTAGCAAGGGAGTGGTGAAGTGGCAGATAAACTGCTGTGTGGGGGATATATGTGTCAGAGCAGCTATGTGACACCAGCTAGTGATACAATGGTAATTTGTGGAGTCTGTATCAAACTCTTGCTGAGTGTTGTCTGCCCTGGGGGATTAACTCACACAAGTGAGCAGTGGCAAAACTTCAGAAGCAGCAGCAGTCCAAACTGGTGCCTCTACGTGCAGATGTTAATGATTTGGTGCTCTTTCTGTTCAGATGACCAGCACAGTCAGTATTCAAAGCTGCTTCTGGCATCCAGGGAGCAGGTCTTGCAGCTGGTGATTCTGGAGGAGAAAGCAGCGTTACTGAAACAGTATGAGGAAGAAAAACACACCCCAGAAGCCTGTTTCATCGAGGCAGCTATCCAGGAGCTGAAGGTAACAACCTCTTGGGAGGCTTTTAGTAGCTTTAAGAGTGCTGAGCATCCCTGTTGGACTGCATAGATGGTTGTGTGTGATTATTCTGCTGGTGTTTGCTGCTGGAGTAGCATTATACACCTTGGAAGACACTGTAGCCTTTGGATTCCAGGTATCTGGTGTGATGTTCAGGATAATACAGCAGAATGGTTTTTACTGGATCATATTCTGGTAAAGGAATACCAGGACAAGGCTAAAAATAACTGTGGTGATGGTCCCCTGGCTTAAATGGCGAATTGAAACTTGATCCCTTTGGATGATCTGCAGGAGCGAGAAACAGCACTCTCTGCTGACCAGGATAAAAACAATGGCATTGCTGGAATCAGTGCAGCTGTGGAAGAATTGGTCCTAGAAGACTCCAAAGCTGTGGAGCCTGCTGTTTCCCAAGAGAAAAAGGTGGGTGACAGATCTGCTCTGGCAGATCCTGTTAACACTTAATTCTGCCACTTCACGCTGCAGTGTGCAATGAACTCGTGCCAAAGATTTTTGCAGAGATGATAATCTTTGAAGGAGGTGGTGTGGTACTAACTCTATCCTCTCTGCTGTGGTAGTGTGATGTGGAATATCTCTCTGCATTTGATGAGGAGCTTGTGGAGCCTTGCTCTGACCTGGCAAGTTCCTTTTCGCCTCCTGTGGAAGTAGAAGAGGCAGTGCTGGATGAGGAAGAAGTACATGAGGTGGACACTATAGGAGAACCTGTTACTGAAGAACCAAATCCAGCTGAAACAAGATGCCAAGAATCTAAAGATACAATTAGCAGTGGACATCTTGGCAACTCTCCTTTTTACTATTTCTATCAAGGTCAGTGCAATGAAATCCTGGAGTCATAAGGGCAGAGATGCCTCCTTTGGGACCCTCCTTGAGAAATGTGTTTGTCAGTTCGTTAGATGCAGCTGACCCCTGTGAAATAAAAGTCCCACAGGAACCCAGAAAGGAGCTTTAATTATATTAGTGGAGGATGTACTGAGGTGGGGAGAAGAGTACCGAAAATGAACAGGCACGGAAGGAGTGATGATGTCTTGCCTTTCAGCGGAGGATGGACAGTGCATGTACCTTCACCCTGTGAACGTTCGATGCCTTGTGCGTGAATATGGCAGCTTGGAGAAGAGTCCAGAGAAGATAACTGCAGCTGTAGTGGAGATAACTGGCTACTCCATGACAGAGGTAGTTATCTTATTAATTAGGGGCCATGTTTTAGCAGATCGATCATTGTAGCTGACAGAGGAGGCTTGATTCTCTTCACTAGTAAGAAATAATAACTATGAATGGGTAGGGATGCTAATCTGTGAAGGGCATCTCTGGAAGGTGGTGGGCCTTATGCTGCTTTTGGTAAGTAGGCTGCAGTTTAGGTTTTTTTTTTTTCTGGAAAGTCCAGTACAAAAATAATTGTGTTGCAAGTCTGGTATTGCAGAATTTTATTCCAGTGATGTGAGTGAGAAGGGAGGAAGAACATGAAAATCAGTAAGCAAGCTGGAGTCACTGCATCCAAGTCTGATTATGATGTAATTGGTGGAGATCTTGGAACATTTGGTTCTGACTCAGGGCATTCTTCCTATGTTTGTAGTTTATAAAGTAATTATTGTGTCACCAGTGCTATTTTTTCCATTTGGTTTGATGAATGGTGTGCATTCCATCTCCATTCGTCACTGTGGTGACATATCACTCTCTTTATCAGGATATAAGACAGCGTCATCGCTACCTCTGTCACTTGCCCCTCACCTGTGAGTTCAGCATCTGTGAACTGGCTCTGAAGCCCCCTGTCATCTCTAAGGAGACTTTAGAGTTGTTTTCAGGTTAGTACTACCTTTCTGGTAGGTTCTGCCATGAAGGGGAATTTGTTCTTACCCCTTAATAGTAGAAAAAAGCATATACATTAGAGCTTTACTTCTTTTGCACCATCTGATGACTGCTAGACAGAACAGCCCCAACTCACTGTTTTGTAGACAACAATTACAAAAAGAATAAAAAATCCTGACTGCTTGGAAGAGCATATGTTGTTTGTAAGCATATTTTGTTACTAATGTGTTATAAGGTTGTTCTCAGAGCTGGCAGAAACCTTGCCAGAGTATTGGTGTGGGTTTTTTGATATCCAGTGTTGTGCATTGCTCATAGATGACCTTGAAAAGAGGAAGCGTCTGCGGCAGAAGAAAGCTCGTGATGAACGACGGCGCGAACGCAGGATTGAGATAGAAGAAAACAAGAAACAGGGCAAATGTAAGTCATGATTGTGCATAATTGGTGGATTTTCGATCATATTTTGTTGCTGAGCTGATTTCTTGAGCTATAGGATGAACTCTGAGGCCTGTAGTTTGTAGTGTGTACTTAGAACAAAATTACAAAGATTAGAAATTATGGCTGTACAATGAAAACCATAAGCTGTCTTAGGATGTGAAGTGATGTTATGCAATTGCTGCATACTTGTGCATTTCGGGAGAGATGGAGGGCATTCAAGGGCACAGCTATCTCCATGGTGTACATAGCTCTCTGTTTTTATAATGATCACGATGTAGAGTGAAAAGTGAAGAAAGCAAAAAAAAGGCCTAGAAACTGCTTCCATCCAGCAGCAGGGCTTGTACTGGTCTCCAAAATAGAGAGTGGAAAGAAATGAGTTGGCACCTCCTAGACTCCTGAAACGACTTGCATATTGACAGTCCTCCCCCACATTGTGTAGTGCTTTAATTTAAAATCTCTTTCTAGATCCAGAGGTCCATATTGCTTTAGAGAATCTGCAACAGTTCCCTGCTTTTACCTCTTGCCCTGGAGAAACTACCAGCATTGATCACCAGAGCTTCTGCCAGTCTCCTCTTGGCAGAAGCCCTGTGTTTCAGACAGGTGAGCATCTGGAAAAACACATCACATCTAGCTCTTGATAATTTTTTTGGGATTTATTACTCAGGTCATCATGCTAAACTGTCTCAAATACTGATCAAAGACAGCTTCTTTTCGGAGAAGCTGTGGCTGCCCCATCCCTGGAAGTGTTCCAGTCCAGGTTGGATGGGCCTTGGAGCAACCTGGTGTAGTGAAGGGTGTGCCTGCCCATGGCAGGAGGGTCCTCAAGTCCCTTCCACCCCAAACTGTTCCATGACTCTATGATTCTTTCCTAGACTGCCTATGAGATCATGCACAAAAGGCAGACGTGGCTAAGAAATGTTCTGTTCCTTTGTCTGCTTTTGACTGCCTCTGCTTCAGTGACAATACGAGATCTGCACTGTAGTTACTCCATCTTTTACATGAGGCAGAAGAAATGAAAAAATTGCCTCAAAAGGGAAGAAAAGTGTGCATGCCAGGAAAACGCTACTGGCATTTTTTCTTTCTGCCATCTCCATCTTCTCCAACACCTTACACTAAAATAAACCCAGCAAAAAGCCCCTACCCCCCTACTTCCCAAAATAAGTAAATAAACCCCCTCAAACAAACAAAACCAAAAGAAAACCAGAAGCAAACTTGAATTTCCTTTAAATAAAAAAATTGAGGAAATTTGAGAGGTCCCACTCTGTGAGTGATGGATAGAATCGATGAGATAAAAATTATTAATTACATAGGATAATGAAACTTTATTTCTGTTACATCTTGATAAGCAACATAATGACTGCCTTGGCCAAATACAACTGGCTTTAATTCTCTACTCCTTTCTCTGTAGAGTCAATTCCAACTCTGCTGTCGCCTGCTGCCAGCCAGGTCAGCCCATTGCTCTGTGGAAGCTTGGAAGAAGAGTCTCCCTTCCCTTCCTTTGCTCAGGTAAACCATGTAGCAGAGTGAATCTTGTCAGAATTGCCTGTGTCTTATTTGGGGGTTAGGCTGAGAGTACTGTTGCTTCCCCTGCAAAAACAGTGTGGGATAAATCTTAGGGAGACATCGTAAGGTTTGAGTTGAAGGAGTTTCTAGATTTTCTTGCCACTTACGGGGTGTGCAGGATTGTTCAAGTATGTGAAATTTAATCATATCCTACAACTTTTTTTTGATAGATGTTAAGAGTTGGAAAGGCAAAACCAGAAACATGGCCTAAACCTGCTCCAAAGACAAGAGGTAAGAAAATTTGGTATAAGTACTTCAGGTTCTTTACCATGCATCTAAATGGGAGAAATCTTGTCACTTCAAAAGAAGGATCTGGAGGGTGGAGGGGCATTTGTGTGGTGAAAGTTTTATACAGCCTTCTGCATGTCCTTCCTTCTGTCAGATGAGAACACTCTGGCACTCCCCGTGCCTGTGGATAGTGATGGAGAAAGTGACAGCTCTGACCGGATACCTGTGCCCAGCTTCCAGAATTCCTTCAGCCAAGCTATTGAGGCAGCCCTCCTGAAATTGGACAAACCGTCCACAGCCGATCATTTATCAGGTAAAAGGCCAGGGGGAAATACAGGAAAATTTTCTGAAGTGGAAAAACTGAGTATTTCACCTTCTTCTCTGGGAGAAGTGAAAGCAGCAATTTTTGGGGACCAAAAATTGGCCAGAGAACAGTTCTGAAAGTTGTCAGGTTGTGGCTTCTGAACAGCTTGACAAGGGCTTCTGTCAGCTTAAAGGAGAGCTGAGATCTCCAACTAGCAAAGAATCCTGTTAGGACAAAGATGGCTTTTGACAATCATGTTGGCCATGTCTCTACTGGAACCTAAGTTAAGCTTTATATTAAGGAAGTTCAGGTTATGTGTTTTTAAACTAAAAACACCATAGCTGCTGAACTACCACTTCAGTTTGACCAAAACGTCAAGGTAGCTGCTAGCTGGAATTTCAAGTTAGGGAGTGTGAAACAAATTGAGGTGAACTTAAACCTGGCTGGTGAAACTAATTTTTAATGCTCAGTTCTGATGTTTAGCTTTGGCTTCTGTGTGGAGATGGCACTGGATGATGGGGAGAGTGGGATGGGAGGCTCTGGGAGTTTCAGTGGTGTGTCTGCTCCAGTTGTAGTGTTTTTTGAATACGTATGAAAGTTACACTTGTAGGAAAGGCAAACTGCTGAATGCTTCAGTCCTGGGATCTGCTGTTGCAACAGCAACTTTACAATCATTTAGGCATGTGTATAATTGTGTTTCAGGTGTGATGGACTCTCCCTTAGTTAATCTGCAGTAACTTTTTTGTTAAACTACCTGGTGTTCAATGAGTTGATAGGAAGTGCTGTGGATCTGTAGAAGCCATTTAGGCTAGGGAAGACCCTTTATCATTTGTGTGTGATGTTCCTGTTCCATGACAAGAATGACAGTATCATTTTAATTCTTCACAGAGGAAAAGGGAGGCAAGAAAAGAAAGAAACAGAAGCAGAAGCTATTGTTCAGCACCTCTGTTGTTCACACAAAGTGATTCTGCTATTCAAGAGAAGTTTCCTTTCCTGGTTTTCTTTTAATTTTGCTTTGTTTTGCTGCTATAGTTTAAGTATTTAAATTTGAACAGCCTAAACTTATGTTTCCAGGGCTTCTAGGGGCTTCAGGAGGAAACCATGACAGTGTATGTTGAAGTAACATATTTTGATTCCAACTGCTTAATGAATTTATATTGAAACAGAGTTTTGGAAGTAACAACCCAGAGACAAATCCGCCAAGGCTTCTAGTTGCTGGGTCAGTTCTTTGGGCCTGATAAGCAATGTTAAAGTCCTTACAGCTGTGTGCCACTGCCAAAGTACTGCAATGTTACCCAAGAGGAAAGGCAGAGAGCCTTTATTTCCCTGTAATTATTCGTGGGCAGCAGTCCATCCGACTGACAGTAGTGCTGTTGCAGTAAAGCTGTCAAACTGTTCTCTTGAGAAACTGGTTTTGGCTGCACTGGAAACAGGCAAAAGAGCTTACAGGCTTTAGAGTGTTAGCTGCTATATCTGTTCTTTTTCTAAGGAGCAAGAATTCCTCCTGTTCTCCTGGCTTAGAAAGATACAAAGCTGAGGCGAGTGTAAAGCAGAACTTGGCTACTTGGTTTTAAAGTGGCTTGATGATTTGTGTGCTTCAAAATGTAAACTGGCACTAGTGGTAGAAGGAACCTCCTGGCTTCTCTCAGTTGTTCAGCTCTGTTTTAATGTGGATGAGTATGACTGCTAATTTTTGTTTGTTTTTTGCCAACCATGGGCTACACATTCTTTTTAACCTGATCATCTAGAATAAACACTCCCCCCTAGGGATCCTGGTAACCACCTGAATGATGGTTTGACACTGGCTGCTCTTGAGTTGGAAGAACAAATGACAGCTGAAGTCTGTAGATAACTTTTGTACCCCAGCAAGAAACTGGAGTTCTCTTGTACTGGGGTAAGGGCCTGTATCTGCTTGGTTCTGGGATTTAAGTTGATCTGTGCTACGGATATGTCTCTTCTGGGCCCCTCCCTGCTCTTTCTTTGGGTGGTCACATTCTGCACTGCTTGTGGTTTGATTTGAGCTAATGAGTTAAGTGATGTGGATTTTGTTGAATAAAATGAACTCTAGGTGTAATGTACCAGTCGAGGCCAACAGTTGCAATAAATCATACGCACACGCACTTAACAGTACTGCACCCTTCCTCAGCTGTAGCTGAACTGTCATAGCAGTGTGGAGCCCTAGAAACTTCATTGCACAGATTCAAATTTTACCTTCCTGCTGACAGAATTAATTCCAGGGCGCTGGTACAAATACCACTGAACTTACAGAGGGAGACTGACACTGTCTTCTGTTGTCTTCAGCCCCACTTGCACAGGTTTTAGTGTGCTCTGTCCCTCTGCCAGCAAGACAGATCTGAGCAAGGATGCATGTGTTTGAGGACCTGGAGTTAGCTGTTCCAGCACCACTGGCAGCCAGTGTTTGTGTCCCTGTTTAAAAAGCTGGTGTCAGTTCATGGGTGCTTGATTTCAAAGCAACAGGCTCCACACGTGTGCCTTATGGGAAGCTGGTATCAAAGAGTGCATGGCACATGTGGCTGTAAACCAGAAAGAACAGGAGAGGGGGGAGGTAAAGAATGCTTCCAACTGCTACAGGAGGATAGAGGAAACACCTGCAGAACATTCCTTGAAAGCAGCTTCACTTCACGCTTGGTCAAAACTAACCCCACTTGATGGAAAGACAGTACAGCTTATCAGGGAACTGCAAAGAAACTAAGACAAGATGCCTGAAAGTGGTAATGTCTTGCTGTCAATACTTTAAATGCAAAATGGAAAACTATTGGTGAGGGCAGAAGAAAGCAGCTAAGAGATTCAGATACGCAGTTAACTGTGTTCACAGCAAGTAATTTTAAGCCAAGGAACAGGAGTAACTACTTAAGTGTCTAACCAGTATCTGTTGTGTTCTATTATCTCTGCACATTTATAGTCAACTTTTCTTTGCATTGGGAAGAGAGAATAGCTGGAGCTGGTGTAACTCACCTCCACATGTCACAGGCACTAGGATAAGGGAAGTGATGCGGGCAAGGCAGGCTGTCCCTGCTGCAGGGGCAGTCTCCACAGGGACAGCATCTTCAATTGTATCTTGTTTTCCTATGGATTCGAGATAATACCAGCAATGCTACTTTCCTGTAACTGATTGGTGTAAACTTAATAAATATCTAAGCAGTACTTGTACCTATGAGTTTTATAATGGGGGGGGGATGGAGTTGAGCCTTGCAGCTCTGCCATACATTCCCTGTACTCTTTGCTCCTGTATACACAACTGGTGCTTTTCTGACTCAAAACAATGGATAGCCCTGTGGCTAACAGTGCACTTAAGGTAAAAAGCAGCTGTTCATGCTTTTTGTATGATGAAGGAGAATATCAACATTCCTTGTCTGTGCCAACTGCCTAAAGCTCACTTCTACCTCAGCATGAAGAACACACTGAGCTGCTACACTCCTTAGGAGTGCAGATGGTTTTGACTCTTGGAGTGAAACAGGCAATTAGCCTACTTAAGTGAAACCATGTTTTATTTTTTTTAAATTTAAGAACATTTGGAATGGGGAATGAAGTCTAAATATGAACAAATGCTTTTCCTGTCCCCCTGCATTGCTTAACACTGAAGATAACCAGTCACATCTTGATTAAACAAGTACAGAATGGAGGTGAACAGGAACAAGTGACATTCAGTCTGTCTCTGTGCCATCATCCTCTTCTTCATCTCCACTTTGAGACTGCTCTTCTGTAAGGGAACAGCTCAACAAGGACTTCTGTATACATTGTCTTTCCTCTGCAATAAAGAAAGCAACAGGGGGTCATTACTTGATCTCTTCACATACACTGGAATATCCTCCACTTCTAAAGAAAGAAACATTTCTCAGTCCAAGAATTCAGAAGTAGTCCAACATATCCTAAAAATCCCCAGGAACTGAGGCTACCTTTTAGGAAAGTGGCTGGAGAAACTTACCTTCACTTGTACAGTTTTGCAACAACCTCAGCAGCTGTGTTCTGTTATACTGAATCAGAAATTTCTGACATGTTCTTATGGTACCTGTGGAAGTCACAAGAACAGTATGTAACAATCTACACAACCCAATGTTTCAGAACTACTGCTGTATTTCCCAAAAAGCATTGTATCAAGTGACAAATGTCCCAGGAACTGTTTGTTAATGCAAATGCTAAGAAGAGGCTGTAGACTTCCTTTCTGCACTGCTGAGGGTAAGTGGTGGAGTAATAATTTCTAACGTGGAGTGCCTGTTAGTTCCCCTGGAAGTTAATTTTCAGGATCCTGAAGATACTATACTTTGAAAATATATTTTCAAAAAGAAAACAATGTAACACTGTATTTGCTGCTCTGGTTTTGTGATAAATGTAATGAAGCTTCAAGCAAAATTAACGAGGGTTTCAAAAAACAACTGCTGGTCCCTGTTTCTTATTTAGAGCTGCTGCAAGCAGTTGATGTTAGTGAAACACGAGGCGTGTCTGTCGCACCACGGGGTCGTGGCAGGTACGATTAAGCTCGGTCCTTCCCCCAGCCTCCGGGGGCTCCTGACCTCCGACGTGCAGGGTGTTGAGGAAGCAGGGGTAGCGCTGGGCGCGGCTCTCCAGGTACCGCACGAAGGGCAGCGCCGAGCACAGCAGCCGGTACGAATCCTTGCGGCACCGCAGCAGCACCGTCCCGGTGTAGGCGTTCAGGTACTTCACTGCGGGGGACACACGCACCCGTGAGCGGAGCCGGAGGGGCCCCGCACCCCCGCGGGCCGCGCGTCCCGCCCGCACCTGTGAAGGAGATGGAGCAGCACGCCAGGCCGTAGTCCCCGTGCACGCGAGTGATGGCGTCCCTGACGGCGAGGCCCAGCGCGCGATCCTCGATGCACTGCCGGCACCGCGGGTCCTCCGAGACTACCTCGCACAGCACGTACCTGCGGGACAGCGCGGGGTGAGCGGCGCACGGCGGACCCGGACACCGCGGCGGCGCCTCCCGCCCGCCTCACCTGTTCTTGAAGCGAACCATGGCGGCGGCGGCACGCGGCCCGGACGGACGGCGCGCCCGGCCAATGGGCGAGGCACCTCCGCACGCTGCAGCCAATCACCGGCGAGCGGGGGCGGGGACAAGGGAGGGACAGCCCGGCCCCCGCACCCGGGGCCGCCCCGCCTCGTTCCACAGAGCGCGCGTGCGCGGTGCTGCCGCGGGCCGCCGGCGGGGCAGGGAGTCGCGGAATCGTTTAGGTTGGAAAAGATGTGTGGGCATCGTGTCCATCCTGTGACCGATCACCACTGCGTCAGCCAGACCACTGCACTCAGTGCCACATCCAACCCTTCCCTGAACAGCTCCAGGGACGGTGACTCCACCACCCTGGGTAGCCCATTCCAATGTCTGATCACCCCTTCTGTGAAGAAATGTCCAACCTAAACTTCCCTTGGCACAGCATAACATTGTGTCGTGTTGTGCTGTCTCTTGCTGCCTGGGAGCAAAGCCCGATCCCCACCTGACTCCAATTCCCTTTCAGGTACTTGCAGAGAGCGATGAGGTCCCGCCTGAGCCTCCTCCAGGCTAAACACATCCAAGCTCCCTCAGCCGCTCCTCACAGGACATACTCTCCAGACGCTTTCCCAGCTACGCTGCCCTCCTCCGAACCCGNTTGTCCCTTCTTGCCCCCCCGCCCCTCTCCAGGTCGCTCGGGGCGGCCGCGCGCCGCCCCCGCCTCCTGCTCCCGCCCTCCGCCAGGGGGCGCGCGCGGCGCGCGGGCCGGCGTGAGGGGGCGGCTGAGGGGGCGGCGAGAGCGCGGTGAGAGCGCCGGGTCTGCTGCGGAAGGTCGGGTGTGTCGGCTTTAGTCCCTTTCGCTGTCTTGCACCGACCCGCCCTGGCCAAGCCCGCCTTGTCTTGTGCCTAAAAAGTCTAAATGAGGGAGACGGGACGTCTCCGTGTGATGGGAGCCGCGGAAAGTCCGGAGGAGCCGGGCGAGTACCTGCCCCTCGAAGGCTTCAGCAGAGCGTCCAGAGCCTCCCCGGTACTCCTGGAAGGGCTCTGTCTTTGCTACCTCAGAAAACTGCTCCAGTATTTGTAGCTCCTCAGGCTCCAGGTATCGGGGGTTTGGGGATATATGCTAGTTAATGACAACAGCTAAGGAAGTTGTGGAACAGAGCTACTTCCTATAATTATTTCGGTAGTGGTGTCCCAAGCTGTGATCTGTGACACCATCTGAGGAAGCAGGGAGTGCTCTTTGAAAAGATCTGGTAGGAGAATAAACTGAGGAGAGGGGAATGGGGGGAATAAGGGAAAAGATGTGACGTAGATATCTGAGTGTGAGATGGGAGAAAGAGTTACCTCGAGGTTCCTGGAGCCGAGTCACATAGGAGTGCTAAGACACTATAGATTAACTGGGAACTCATTGCTAATTCAGAGTGGAAACATCTTCTTTAATGACCTTCATTCTAGACACAGAAAACAATGATAAACCCAGTGGAAATCCTGTCCAGGGTGATAAACTTCTGCCCTCTGAAATAGATGCCTGTTCTGCTGCTCTCTCCCTTTGGCTATTGGTTTTTTCTAAGAAGTGCAGGGTAAGAGTTGCCTGGAGAGAAAAATCGTGAAGTCCAGTATGGACTTTCTAAGAGACCTTTCCTCTTGTGCCACAATCAAAGGGACTGCAGGTAGTTTTGAAGCTAATGCAGATAAAAGCATTTTCTCAATCAGAGGACTGCATTGCATTGATCTTTGCCGTATTGCTCTATGTTTTAGTATCCAAATGGGGATCTAGTTGTCATCTGTTCCACTTGTCAATACAATGAGCTCCTAGGTGATAAGCTAGTATCACATTTTTAAACAATATTAAAGTCCATGAAAATTCCCATTGATTTTCTTTGTGGAGTGAGGTCCCAGCTTAGCCTTGCAGTGTGCCTGCCCGGTATATTTCCCTGCTGCCCCGTTTTGTGGTGGCATCCCCCATCCTGCCTTCTGACTGGGCTCGGGTTGCCCTGTGCTGCTCAGGTTGCTTTTATCCATCCCCTCCTTTATTTCCTTCTTGCAGAGGCATGCGGGGCTCTGACAAGCAGAGCATGTGAGTGCACTCTGCCTTGTAATCCAATAGGACGTGTGCACTGTGCATGCTACTGGCTGGGCCCTCTGTACAGCGCAGGCCTCTGTTTTCGGTCCAGAAGGCTGATTGGGAGAGACGTGGTGCAGAGAGCAGTGTTGTGAGATAGCCCCGTGCTGCTTCATTTCATGTAGGAGATCGCCTTATTTCCCTGTTGTTGGTTTGGAGGATGCACAGAGCAGACCTGAGTCACCACAGCTCCCTGCACAGTCACTGTCTGTGTTAGTACAAGGTGTGCAAGTCCAGTCAGGCGTCCTGGTGTGCTGAGCTGACAGCACAGGACTAAATGTTACAACATCTTCACATTTGTTTTCCCACCACCTCACTCTCATCCTCTACCAGCTCTGCTGTATTGATTCCAGTGTCAGGGATTCAAAAAACTGTTGCAAGTGACTACACAGTCAAGGTGGGAAAGAGCTGTCTCCTAAGAAAAGATCCGAGAGAAAAAAAAAATCAGAAAATGCTATTTAAATTGAAGAATGGGTCAAGAGACCTGCCAAGAGAGAGGATGGATGTCTCTCCTGCAGACTAGGAGAGACAATGTGACCTCGGGTATTTTATCAAATAGCAATTATGGAGGACAGAGCATGCAAGGACAGGGGAGAAATAACGTGCACTGTCTATACACATTAGAGACAATTAGTAAAGCAGTTTGAGAACTTTCAACAGAAGATGCTCCATCAGTATAAATGTTCATCAGTGATTGTCCAATAAAGGGGTGGTGCTAGGGGGTGCAGGAGGAATACTGAGGTCTCGTTTTCCTTACTGTTTGTTATTTGTGGTAGTGTGCCTGCAGAGGGGCTATTCCCAATCAGTCTGGGTTGGTTTTGTTACCATTTTAGTTCATTATTTGACATTTTACTACAGGCTCGAAGGTCTAGACCCTCACTTTGGATTTACATGCCATTTGTAATCTCCAGGTTGCAGGTTAGATTGCATTTGTTTCATATGGAATTAATTGTGTTAATAATCTGCAATAGACATTGTGATGAATGCGTGTTTTCTTGTGTGCAGCCAGCTCCTAGAGTTTGTATGTATTTGCTGTAATTAAAATTACCAGTAAATGTATTCAATAATACACCCCCACCCCCCCACATATTAGTGAATCCTTGCACTCTTTTTAGGTAGAATGTTTCCATTTTATAGATAAGGAAACTGAGGTACAGGGGGAATAAACAAATTCTTCATGGTAAATAGCTGTCAGTCTGGAGATAGAGAACAAGGACATAGAGTAGAGAGAACTGGCACATGAGCACACACTGTGTTGGAGTATAGGTCTGGTATGTTGCTTGTGCATAAGGTAGCTGAGTAGTTACATTCTGGAATAAAATTAGGATGCATTGGTGCTCCATCCTTGTGATACCACAATTATATCTCCCCTGTGTAGCCAAAATAATGTTTGTTGCTTCTCCCTGGAAGCACAGAACTGAATTTACCATCAGGTGTTATAGAAGAGTTGGGGGAGACAATTACATTTTGTTCCACTGTATGCACATTGCATCCCCAGATAACCTCAGAGCCGAAAATACAAAACAATCTGGCTAAAATTAAAACTGCTTCTTAAATCCTGTCTGATGTTGCCTGAAGCTTTTTGTTCAGTTTATCTTCACAAGGTCACTGAGACAGAAGAGTGCATTCTCTGAGCATGGTGGCCTGGAGCCTTTCATGCAGATGCTTTC
The DNA here is from genome assembly GCA_013400915.1 of Pardalotus punctatus. Taxonomy (NCBI): domain Eukaryota; kingdom Metazoa; phylum Chordata; class Aves; order Passeriformes; family Pardalotidae; genus Pardalotus; species Pardalotus punctatus. Next base: position 76,996 of record VZTX01008564.1, on the reverse strand, counting down.
ATTTAACATTTGGGACTTGCTTTGGTCTCTTCCTTTTTACTCCCTCATTTTCTGTATCTCTCTACTCCTCCCTTTTGAGTTCAGGTTCCGCTGAATCAATACATGTAAGATTAAAAGCTATCTTTTTTTCCTTCTCTTTTTTTTTAATCACCCTAACATGTAATCATTAATGATAGGCTTTCTGGACACCCAAGCTGTTATGGGTCAGAGACTGCTAGTCTGTCAAAGCTGCCACATGAGCCGCCCCGTGTGCTGCCTGCAGCACTGCCCTCATCTTTGCTGTCATCCTGCCACGTGGAGTAATTGTCTTCAAACACATGGTTTTGCAAACAAATTCTATTTCTGCCTCTTTCAGTGCTTGCAGAGTGATCTTGGACTACATGCTTAAGTCCAAAATAGTAAATTCACATTTCTTTGATTTTTTTTTTAATAGTCAAGAACAAGGCGTGTGCTCTGAGAGATATCCCATGTGTTACAAGGTGAGCTTCCATTAAGATACCGGAAATTGGAAGCCACTTTGGAAGACTGAAGCCGAATTTTAAGATCTGATAGAGGGCATTAAGTGTCTGTGAGTTTGGCACGTGCTGCCTAGCATGAACACAGAATCAGGAGTCTCCCTGTGCAGCAAAAACCAGTGTGAGAGAAGAGCCGTACAAAAAGGTGATGTGCTAAGTGAGAAGCTGACCCTAGAATTCTGAGTTTCATTTTCTCCAGCTCTGCAATGGGGGTAATTGAAAATACTTTATTCATAGATGCATGTTAAAAATTAGTAAACTGTCCACTTGAATGTTATTATTTATCAAATATGGTAAAACTGCTGCTCTGTATAAGAGATCTGTAAGCAGCACACTTCATTTGCAGCAAGCTGCTGGCAAGAAGCGAACAGCTGCTTCCCAACTAGTTAATTAAATCAAGGCACCCCCAAGAATATTAGTTCAGATAGTTCAGGATTCTTTTCTCTTTCCTTTCTGTATTAGGGAACACAGACTCAACGGTAAGCCACATAACTTACTATGTAATCTGCTGTATAAAAACCCCATATTTAATACCTCCTTAACAGGGATGTTAAGATGGATTAATTATTCTTTGTTCTGGTCTCTGAAGATAAAGGGTAATTACTATTAATTATGTGTAATTGAAACATTGCTCCTTCACAAAGAATCCAGTAGCATTAGCAGGATTTTAACTTACTGCTGCCTATAGGGAGTCTTACAACATTCCATAATGTTATAGCAAAGACTGCCGTAAACTTAAGAACGGTCTCAGCAAGTCTTACTCACTTTCCAGCCCTCACCTGGGACCAGGATTTTCAGAGATAACAGATCTCAGAGCAGCCTGGGAGACAGGACTCGTTGTTTTGTTCTGTGTTGAATGGCTCTTAAACAGGAGGTGCAATTTGTAGGGCTGGTTGTCATTGAGGATGCTGTAAGACTTTTCCTCAGTAAGTTTCCAGAATCTTGTGGAATAACCACCAAAGGGAAAGTATTACAAAACAATAAAAAACCACAACAGAGTAAACCCCGAGATTGCCTATCTGGGTAGGAAGCTTCAGAAAAAAAGAAAAAAAAAATACCCATGACTCTTTAGTAATCAGTACATCTTTTGTGGGTAAAAAAGACACAGACAGCAGAGGTGTCTGACAGAGTGGAGACTATGTTGAGATATTTGAATAAAGCTGAAAAAGAAAAGAAAAGGTAGAATTTTTACAAGAGCAGAACACTTTCAATTTTATAAAATTAGTGGATAGGTTTGCTAGCAACCTGAAATACTTAACAGCCCCACTTATTTCTGTTGTCAAAATATGGAGGTACATAACTTCCTTTAATTTAAGTGCTGGGCACCTTCCTATGCATAAAAATCTAGCCTTTAATCCCTCCAGGTCTGAGTTTCACATTGGCAAAATGAAGATAATGACATTTATCTACCTCAGGGAGTACTACAAATAAATTATTGAATTATTATGCACTTAAGTAATATTATAAATGAAATAATAGAAACTCATATGGCATAAACATAGTCTACCCTGAGTAACCTTCTTCACATATGAGTTGGTGTAGAGATCATTCTGAAACAAAATTGATGTCTAGTGTTGCTGCAGTTTTGCAGATCTTTGCTCTCTGCATCTCCTTTCCCCTGAATTCCCATGAGCAGATTAAGCCAAGGCCCTATTTTACAGTAAGATGTATCTGCTTATGTTGCTGCATACTGAATAATCCTTTCTCTATGTGGCTTTATGTTTAACTCCAGCAGCCTAGAGCAGCATAGGATGAGAGTCTTCCGCACAGCACTTGTCTCACTGATGAGGAAGGCAATGAAAAACATTTTCCAGTGCATCCATCACTCAGTACTGAGGCGAGAGGACAGCATCCTGGAGCAACCTTATATAATCCATGCCTGCTGCCTGGCTCCGGCTGGGCAGCAGCAGCGCGGGCAGGGGAGAAGGGGGGCTGTGCTGGAGCTGCTCGGTGGGGTACAGTCAGGGCACCCCTTGGCAGCTGCAGGGTCTCGGCTTGTACTGGTGTCAGCTTGGTGCAAGGAGTGTGTCAGTCACTGACTAGCTGGGGCACATGGATCTCAACTCTCTCCCTGACCCACTCTGACAGAGACCTCCCTACCCGTCTGTTCTTGCCTAGATCCAATTTTAGCTGCAGCGTCCCACAGCCTAGCGCAGCAAGTGAAAGCCCCTCAAAAGCAGAGTAGAGTGTAGTGTGTGTGTGCTGATTTGGGTGGGGAGAATCAAGAGTGACTCTGTTTCTGCTGTGCTCATTGGGGGTGCTCACAAAGACCAGTAAATGCAAACAGATTTCCAGAGGCGATGGCTGTTACAGATGAGAGAAGACAAAAAATACTGGGAGCATCTGGCCTATTTTGGGAAGCTTGCTCGGGATTTTGGTTTTTATTTTGTTCATTTTTTTTTCTAAGGATGTGCTTGCACCTGAGTCAAAGAGTGTAAATATTTGCCATTTTTTTAGTTATGTGTGCCATGAAGACCAAAGCAAACAAACAATAAAAAAAAAAGTCTTGCGGGATGTTCAAAGCTGTTGCCACCAGTTGCCTTAAGGGCAGAGGGGCTTGAGATGCACTTGAGATGCCTTCTGCCTGTGGCTGGTTGGTTCCAAGCTAAAGCTTCTGGTGATGCACATAACGGCCTTTTTGCTGTGCTTGATGGCATCTGCCACAGTGAGATGATTGGGGGGCAGTTGACCCAGGGCACATCCCTCAGGCCCCCTCAGTAAAATTCCATAGTGCTCATGCTGGCACTCCAGAAGTTGTTGCTATGTGACCTTCTGTGTTCGTGTTTCATACCTGTGATGCTTAAAAGATCATGTTTATCCTGCTGTAACATTAGTGACTTAATTAGAGCTGAATTTGGTCCTACTGTTTCTGAACATGAGCAGCTTCCATCAAGTCATCTAAAGGATCAGATCTGGTTTCTTCTCTCTCTCAGTATTGGTGGCATCTGGTTTCATTTTCCATCTTTCCTGAGGGAGCTCACTTTTCCCCACATTTCAGCATATGCTTGTTGTATGTCAGCACCCCGGGCTGCCCGTGTATCTGTGCCAAGCCAAATACCACTATTCCAGCCAGCAAGGCACAAGTGGTGTAGAGACAGAATGTGAGACACATCAGGAATTGTTGTGGACTGTCTGTAGCTTAAAACTAGAACCTGCTTACAGGTCAAGAAACTAAGCTGGAGCCAGTTAAGTGTGGGATTTTTTTCCTCTGTGTAGGATGTGTAGAGGTAGCAAGATTTTCATCCTATAGAAGCCAGTGGTTTTGTAGCGTGGCTTATCTTTGTCCATACCAAGACAGGCACCAAAGGGACACCATTTCCAGGATAAATGCCAGGGAGGAACCCTGCTGATGGAATAGTACCACACTCCCATCATTGCAATTTAATGTCCAGCACTGTCTGCAGGACATCCCCATTTATTTCTGAAGATGTTGGCATGGGAAATTTTTCTAGATGTGATCGTTTGTTTACAGAAGATGGACTGGTTCTTTTAACTTGTTCTATCTCTTCTCCTTCCCTGTCCCCACCCCAACCACCTGGCCAAACCAGAAATTTTCTTAGCATTGTTTGTGGCACACAGAGAGACAGCTATTCAATCAATAAATATGAAGTTCTTGTTTTGTAAGACATAGGATTTTAAAAAAGCATAAATTGATGATTTTGAGTATTTTTTAGATTCCTCTAAAATACACATTCAACTTCAGCTCTCAACATTTTTATGTATATTGCTACATTGATAAACCTATTGCTTGAAAAAGAATATATACTGTCTGTTGTTTCTCTCTTATTATAATGTTACTCAGAATTGTAAGATCAGCACCTGTGAGTCAGATCACAGACAGTAACAAAATCATTTTAGAACGATTTTATTTAATTAATTTGCTTAAATTATACATACTAAGCTTTTTTATTTTTGGGGCTTGCAGGGTGCAGGTCTTTCTCTGTAAGTGTGGGGGCAAGCAACTTCATTAGTCTTTTAATAGTCTCTTAGTATCAGAGACAGATGGTGTCATCTTATATTGAAGCTCGTTTTTTAATAAAATTGCAGTGGTTTATAGCACGGATACAGAGCTCCTGCTCCTGTTCATGTTCCCTCCTACTCCACCGCATATTCTCCAACCAAAAGATACCACAGTGAAAAAAAACAGGATAGTGAAGGACGCGTACTAAATCTCGAGTTCAGTTCTTTAGTGCCTTTCACACATTATAGCTTTATAGAGGAGGTGATGTTTTGAGGACAGGGTATAAGTAACTTTAGATTAAGTAATGGACTTAAGAACTTCATATCCAAGCAGACTGTCTTGCTGGCTGTCAGTGCCGAGTAACCGTGTCACTGATACACAGTCTGCTGTTCTCTGTATCATTATTCACAAGCTCCCATGCCGAACAGCAATCAAACTCCTCAGGCTGTGCCGACTTGGGGATTATCACACTCGCAGGGCGGTTAAAGTCACTTTGCCTCAAGTCTTCTGCCTTTGAAAAGTGCCCAAGGCTAATCACTGTGAAATGTGACGCCTGTCATGTCTTCTTGTTCAAGTATGTGCAGCAGGCCTGTCATTCACTAAAAGACTTAACATCTGTTATTACATGGTAATCCTCATGCAGCAGGCTTCCAAATAAGAAACTGGTGGAGTCCAACAAGGTATGGCTCAGCCTTGGTTTGCATAATTCCCAGAATGCAAGGCAACTTGCTCGCCCTTCTGAAATCATTAATAAGCAATAAGAATATTATATAAGCTGGCGTCTTTTTTTAAACCATGATAATTTCAAATGCTATTATAATTAGGATGAAGATGAGAGTTTGAGCTGGGGGAGGGAACAGAGAAAGGATTAAGCTGATCTCCACCATGACGTTAGAAGGTGGCTTTGTCTGCTATATCCTAGTTTGGACAATAATGGATACACTTTAGAAACATGAAGGGGCTAATAGACAATTTATTTAAAAGTATTAATCCTTTTCATCCTGAAATGTTATCTCTTACCATAAATAGGATCACAGCTCTCCAGTCCACTTATATTCTGACTAATTGACCCTGTAGAAAAGCCTGAAGAGCAATATATGTTTGTGTTGTACCCTGGTGACTATTAACTCCATAGCGGGTCTCTTAAAGTGTACAAAAATATTCTGTGTCCGAGAATATCTTTACTTAAGCCAGGGTGATTGCTTGGTGATTGAGACTGCAGTGCTATCACATCACAAGACGTGGTGTCTTGGGTGGCAGGTCTCAAGCCTGACAGATCAGATATAATATTTTAATGAAAAAAAGTTTAGTGTCTTAATCACGGAGGTGGGACTTGCTGGAGAAGGAAAACCAGGTGAAAATATGCTTCATAGACGTAACTAATAGGGCTGCTTCCTTCGGAATAGGGAAGATTTAAATAGGCACTTGTCAAAATCATTTCCCTCTAATGCTGCAGCAGCCCTTGGATCTGAGCATGTTCCTGATGTTCCCCCTCACTCACATGCACGAACACGGGGAGGCAGGCAGGAGGAGGCAGCTGCACTGACACACTATGGGGTTTGCAAGAACATGATGGCAATTTAGAAGAGCGATTAAAAGATTGCAAACATTTATTAATAGCTTTGCTGCTGCAGCAGCTCTGCCAGAGAAGCCTTGCTTCCTCTGGGATGCTCTTACCTCCTGCCTGTTCCCTTCCAGAGCTTTAGAAATTGAAAGGTTTGGACTGGGTTTCAATTTAAAGCCATCATACTGCAGACCAGATTAACCCACTACCCAGGTGAGGGGCCAAGGGGGACTCGAGTGTGGAAAAGAAACAACAGAAGGTACGCAGGGCAAAGAGAAAGATTTTTTTTCTTTTCTTTTCAGCTATTGCTTGGCCTTTCTTTTCTTCCCTGTGCTGCTTTCTCTTTCTCACATTGTTCCTCTTTACCCATGCCTTCTCTTCTCCCTTGGGACAGGGTGACTTTTTGTTCAGTGCATTGGCACTAGATTTAGATGGGGGCCTACCGTGCCCTTTTAATAGTGTATAACAAAATCAATGAAAGATGGGCATAAAAGCAATACTGGAGAGGATCTGCTGAGAATTCTGTAGAGCGATCTAATTTCCTAACCCCAGCATAATCAGTTCCTTTGCAAATCTCATGACTCTGTTGATGTCTCTTCAGGGTTTTAACGTTAGGGAAAGGGAGGAGGTGAATGTTCAATTAAAAACAAAAAAAAAAGAAAAAGAAAAAAAAAAAAGAAAAGAAAATAAAGGAAAGGGCAATTGGCAAACGAGCAAGATATCACCTTAATCTTCATGGCTGATCCTGCTGAACAGCAGTAAGCACTGTAAATGAGATGGGCAATTCTGATGTTTGGGTGCACTGTGTCTGAGGCATTTTTATCCCACAGAGCAGATGATGATGACTGGCTGATACAAGTTTGCAAAAGGAGGATATTTATCCTACACATATGGTGACCTCCTCCATATTCCTATCCACAGTGGAATAAACAGTTTCTTTCACTTTTTATTTTTCTTAAACTGCATCCTAAGAGACACCAAAATGTCTGGACAGGCTAAAAGGAATATGTTTTTTCTGCTAGACAACAATGACAGCAAATATAAATGTTGTGTCCCAGGCATTACCTGAGGCCCTGCTGTAGCTGAGTTGGATGACAGTCCACCTCAACTGTGGCGTTTCCTGTACAGCGTGGCCAAGCAGATGCATGTGCCATTGGGCATCAGCACCTTTCTACCTGTGCTTAACTTTTTAGTTCCATCAGGAGCATTTTTCTTCTGTTCAAACACACAATTTAATCATTCCACTTTGCAATTTAAGAAAAATATTGTTGAATAATTACTACATCTCTGCTCAGTGCAGTAGAATAGGCAGAAGGGAAAGCAAAGTGGATTCAGTGGATCAGAAAGGAGAAAAAATATGATGGTGAAAGAATGCAGGAAAGAAATTAGAGTTGAATTATGGGTCTTGCGTTATTCTTACCTGAACCTGCTTTGGGTTGAGTTGGGGTTTTTTAACTGCTTCCCGTATTCCTTGAAGTTTTCAATTTAAATATTTCCTTGGTCAGTTTTCAAGTGCGGTGTTCAATTTGGAACTTGACTAGCATGATTTTTTGTCTATTGCAAGGGGATGTTGCTTATGAAAACCTCCTGCTTATCTCTGTTCACCTTGTATACCATGCTCTTTGTGGGAAGCAACACAAGCTGAGAGATAACAAAAAACGTCCTCCCTTGGGATGTTTAACAAAAGTCTGTATAAATTTCTGGAGAGTTTGGCAGACAGCCTCTAGGACTTGAAAAGGCTTGCTTTTCTAGGAAATATGTATAATACTTTGAATAATCCTAGCCTAAAAGACAGGGAACCCACCCATGTATTTGGGCTAATTGTGTTTTCACTTTTTGTCTTTAGGAGCTGGAATTCTTGTTCAGAGTAGCCAAAGAATGACATTGATGAGGATGAAACAGACCTGGATGTTAGAGAGACACCTCGTCTCAGGTAGGAAAAAATATAGATAGGATCCTGCAAACACCAGTTTGACTGAAGGAACTACAGTTCCTGTTTGATGGTTGCAAGTGGCAGCCCCTTCCAGGTAATAGCAGCTATATCACTCAGCTGCTCTGTCAAAATTCTCATCCTTTCTAGCAGTAGCTATTTCATTCCGGTTGGTTTCAGTACTTTTAATTTCCGAGTTTGCTGTGTGTGACAAGAGGACAGCTCACAGTCCTGGGGCAATTAGGACACGTGTTGGTGGAATTGTTTTGTTGGGATATTTTTCATGTCCTACAGGATGTTTTGGGATGTGTTGGCCTTTACAAATATTTAAAGCAAGAAATTGTATTTTGTTAGCATTTGCTCTTTTCCATCAGGATCTTGACCCTTACTAAGGCTCTTGCCTCCCATATTCCTAGTTTTCTTTTTATTAACATTTTCTTGCTCATTAATAAAACTGTATATTGTCCTTCTTAAGTATCAGAATTACCCTTCTCTTAGCTATAGAACTGTCACTCTAGCCTTTGCCATTGGCATTCCCAGGTGCTCCCTCTGGGTACACTGGCCATATCTCTGGAAGTAATTGGAACTGTACTTTGCAAATGAGCAAAGAATTTGCTTTCTTATGTATTGAGACATGTCCCGTCTATTGTACTGGCTGCGATCTCTGCATTCAAGTGGCAAGTAACAGGACTACAGCTATGGATAAAATAACTTGCACTGAGATTCAAATACAGCAAAGGACTAAAGCATTAATTTTCTGAAAGGTAGGGACATGAGGCTCTTGTGTTATTGCTCGCTGATATGGGAACATTGCAAGAGAAAACAGATATTGTTCTCAGTTTCCTTAAGAGACAGAGAAAAGGTAATAAAGGGAAGACAGGTTAGAGGTAGTAGCAGAAAGGAGAATTGTCCTTTTATGAGAGCCAGGTACAGTAAATAACTTTTAAGTGCTAAGAAGGTGGTAGAAGGCAGGACAGGTCTTTTCAAAGTTTAGATTCTTCTATGGAGTAAATCACTTCTGTTTAAGAAAAAAAATCACCAAAGATAAAATATTCTTAGACATGAATATAAAAATGATGAAGCTGCACATGATGAACCTATAAAATTCTTCAGTTGGTCTGTTTTAAAACTCTATCAGAACAAAGTCATTAACTTTTAACAGAATGTACCTTGTTGGTTTGATGATGAATTATAAACTGGAGGGAAAATGAAGAGGCAGCTCATATAAAGCTGCATCATCCTCTGCCTCTGTTGAGACAACACTGTATCACCTCAGCTGGTAGCAAAAAGTCTGCCAAGCTTTGTCATTGTTTGCATCACAGCATGACCTGAAAGCAGACATACCCTCTGCCACCACACAGTGCAGGGCTGGGGACCACTGGCAGTGGCCACAAAGCTGGGGAATATTGTTCTTGTCAGCGCCACTGAGTGGAGAGAAACTGAAATATATTGCTCTTTTATTCTGCTTGTGTGGATTTTCATCACCCTTACTTGTTTTCAGTTGAAATAACGTCTATTTGTGAATTTTATTTTTCAAGATTCCACTTGTAAAGGTTTGACTTCAATGGAAGTGTTTGATTATGTTGATTGTTTGTGCCACTGTGCAGAGCTTGCTTTCTCACACAATGCTTGAGTGAGCCACAGGACACAGCTATTAAACTTAGTTTACGGAAAACATACTGGAATAATTTTAATGACATTGTCTTAAACTCTCCATGTGAAAGAGATGTAGCAGATTTCCTCATTTCCTGTCTCCAAATCTTGCTTTCTGGTTTTTTGTTGTTTTGGTGTTTTGGTTGGTTTTTTTTTTTAAAGAATGGCAATACTGGCTTCTGGACCCTGCTTGTGTTCTTCTTTAGCACTGACTTTGTATTTTCCTCCCTTCCTAATATTCCTTTCCTTCCTTTTAACCCAGTGTTGGTTTAAAGTATTTCCCCCATTGTACGTACTCATGTCCACCCCCTTCAGTCTCTGCTAATCACGGCAAATTAGTATGATTTTCTTGGTGAGGACTTGTGCTTTACTTACTTATACAGGTGTTTATCCTAAAATGCATGAAACATTTATCTTTATTGTCTTAGGTTTGAGAAAGGACGTGTTTCAGGAGAGCTCCATCTGCCTCTGAATAAAGTCAACATGAACAAGTAAATAATTCCTAGAATTTCTTCACTCTTGGCACCTGGTGTCCTATGCAAGTTCAGGAAATCACACCAAGGAGCACTCTGTTTTCCTGCAACAGAACTAAAAGAGATACAGCTGTCTATCAGCTGGGTTAATTTATCTCACAATGGAATAAGCAAATCTGACTTTCTGTGTTAAAATTCTCATGTTATTTTATCATAGGAAATACAGAGATGCACCTAGTAGTACACCTTACCTGGAGGTGAGGGTTTGTCAGCTCACTTGCTTGTTGCTGAGCCCAATTGCTGAACAATGTCACCAAACCTTGGTAAGAAAAAGTTCTTTGTAAGCAGAATGAGAGGTTCACTCTCAGAGATCTGCTCAATCATTTCCATAACAAACAAAATTAATGGGTTACAAGCTCCAGCTGAAAACCAGAGTGGTGTGGACAATGGCGTGTACAAAGGGGGTTGAAGTGCCAGTGTACATTTCTAAGCCCTCTTGATAGATTTTACATTATTCACAAAGCGATGTGGCTTTTGGGTGCTTATGAGTAATGAGTAGATCTGGATTGTTTAGTGTCCCCTGTCCCCCAAGGCCACTGCCCTTTGAGAGAGAACAGTGTGTACCACTGTGTTTGGCAGCCATGCTCCCAACTTGACGCAGTCATTTTGGGGGGGCCACGGAGCTGGCAGAGATGAGTCATTCCGCCTCAGTGGCTCATTGAGGAGCTGCAGGGAGAAGCTATTTATAACCAGACCTTTCAGGTTCAGTGCAGCAGCATCTTCAGCAGGAGAGGGACAGGAATGGGGGTGGCACATAAGACTTCTCAAGTACAGATCAACCCCCACCCCAATATTGTCCCTAGAGCCACACAGCCACCAGCTGACTTCAGCCAGCATCTTTTCCAAGACTTTTGCTCAGCTGTCTGGGTGCTGTGGTCCCGGTGTAAGATTCTACTGATAACTCATCAGATCCTCAAAGAGCAGGGAGACAACTGTGAATATCATCAGTGTGAACAGAACACAAACTTTTTCTACTGTAGCTCCGAAGCTGACACTTGCTGATTCGTTCTGACTCATGGCCAATAGCAGTATCACCTTTATCTTTTCTTTGTCCATGTTTATCCCTAGCTCATCATTAAGATGAACTCTTTTCATGGGTGTTTTCAAACAGGCTTTATGCTGCCAGCAAATTCCATTTAAACCTTCTGAGGTTCTCTTCTATACAAGTTAACACTCTAAAACTGTAGTTGATTTCCTGATCTTGCTGTCCTCTCATTTCATCTTTAGGTGCTTCCATGACTCCACATGTGAAACAGATATAATGATACCCCCTGGGTTAAGCACAGTGTGATCTATAGCAATGAAACACCACCTAAGTGGTAGTGTTATTATCAGAGTCACAGTACAATAGGAAAGCATTTTACACAACAGTAGAGGACAGCACGTGTTAAAGAAAATATTTACTACAAACACATATGTCTTTGTAACTATGTAACTGTGGACTTCATCTTGAAGCATATTAGCACACATAAAAATTTTATGTTAAATTAGACTTCTTCAAGTTGTTTCTTCTCGTAACTGGCTTTTGAATTCAAAACCACAAGGCACCAGGGATCCTGCTGTGTGAATGCTTACGTTGTTCTTGTTCTGCCTTTGTCCTGTTCTTAAACCAGTTTGCATGCATGTCTGGAAATGGGCTGCAGTTAGATGGCACCTTGTCTCCTATGAGTCTGTTGCTTCTTCCCGTAGTTTAAATGCTGCATATCTAGCCCTTCATGTTCTCTTTTTTCTTCTCTTTACTTGTTTCTTCCTCTTCGTTCTTCCCTCAGTAGACAGTTGGCTCAGCGGTGTGCAGCTGTTGCACAGTTTGTTCAGTGTAAACACTCTGTGTTAAGGCCATTTGGTAGATCCATGTAGGTTTCCATGGTGGTCTCTCTTTTGCCTGCCCTACATCCCTGAGCTATAGACCCAATGCTATACTAGCCTTTTTAGAGTGGGTTGTGTTGCTGATCTTCATACAGAAGCTATAAATAATTCTGGCCTTCAGTTTGGGCAACCAGCTAGATGGGAAGTCTACCTTGCATAAACCAAACACTGCTACAATGATAATTTATTTCTTGAGGTCCAGCTATAAGACTGCAGAGATATGTGAATGTGACACGCACCTCATGACCTGGAATGGAGGTTGCCTCTGCACAGTGGTCCAAACCCTTCCGAGCTGCCACATTATTTTTTGTAATGTCTGTTTCATTTTGGGAAAAGTTGACATTTGGCTTTTACGGTTGCAAATAAACCTGCAAAACATCAGCTAAATGTATCTGGTGCAGAAATATGTATTGGTCTTGAGAAAAAGAGACCGTATTTCAGGTACAGGAGGTGTAGTGTTTTTTGGGGTTTTTTTGAGTGGTAAACTAAGGTACTTATAACTCATAAGGTGATTATAACTAGAATGTCAACTTTGCTCCTTGTCTTCAGGAAATTTTACACAGTAGATAAAATGGTTCTTAGAGCTGTTGAGTTCTTTCTGCAGCTGTCCTGTCTTCCCTTTGGCACTTTAGGTAGCTATGAGTACAGTGTATGGAAGTGCAGTTGGCTCCCCTGGGTGTTTCATGACTCCACTTTGCCTGAGGCTTGCAACATTCTTGAGCAGACCTCTGGAAGGGGATCCCAAGGATGGTCAATATGGCCAGAGAGTGCACAAGGAGGTATGTCCAGGCTTGACTTCATGAACCCAGAACCAAGAGGGCTGGGAGGGGAAACCAAGAGTGTGCATACATGTCAGAGCCTGAAAGGATTTACTTGCCTGCATTTCCAATTGCTTGTTTTCTATCCGGGGAAAATCCCTTTTGACAGCCCAGGCGGTGAGCTTCTAATTCCTGTCTCCGGCTCATTTTTCACTTCAATCCCTCAGCGAACGGATTTTAATGCTTGATGGATTCAAACAAAATTATTTCCGTTCCTGTGGCTTTGCAAAAGCCTCTAGGGTGTATGTATGTGCGCACAGGGGAGGAGGGATGGGGCTTGTTTTCGTTACACTCCAGTAAGCCTCCTCTCCAAGGGAGACCTATTTCATTTCTTCATTAAGGGCTTTCTTGCTGATGATTCCTGCCATGCTGTCCTCCTGGCTCTTGGGCCACAGGAGGACCTGTAAAACATTTGCTGTTCCAAGGGGTACAGGACGCAATGTTCCAGATCAGTGTTTCTGCGGCAAGTGGGGATTCAGATAATATGACCATACTGTGCTTCCAGGAATAGCAGTGGACTGGGGGGAATAACTGCTGGAAAACTTTCAAACTCCCCAGCTCTCACTGGGAGTGAGACAACACCACAGGCTGAGGGATGGGGTTAGTGACTGAAGCATTATCTGGGTAATCAGTAGTGTTTAGCGTTGACATCTTGTTGGAACATGTGCACAGTTCACCCTACTGCCATTGTAATGGACATGTGTTGCTTTTTATTACAATTTCCAGGCTCTCTTGCCAGCAGAAATCACTGCAGGGAGCTGTGCAGGGGCTCTGCTTGCATAACATTCAGTAATCAGTCAGAATTTCAGCTGCTCAATGACCATGTGTTTCTGCTGGGCTTCTTCCACAAAGTTCCTATGTCTTGGAGGCTAAACTATTGAAATGCTCAATATCTCACCCTTCTATTCAAACCAGATCATCATCATCAAACGTAACAAAGCAATTGCTCTATGATACACAGCTCTAAATAAGGACTTACAACTAATAAAAGCTAAACATCCTCATTATTCTATGGAAAATTTAGAGTGTAGCATAAAGTTGACAATATCTCTCAACATATAAAACTACTGTTGTTAGGGTGTGCTAAGCCCACTCAGTGATACCATATCTAGATTAAGTTGTTTCAACTTATTATAACCGCTCCCAAGCTGTCACTTTGTCAGTCAAGGCAGAAATCTTGTTCATGGAGTTGGAAATGTATTCTGTGTTCCTCTACAGCATATGTCTATCTTCTAGGACAACCTCCTCTGTTCACAGCCTCCTGTGAATATTTGTCTAGAGCTATTGATCATCACAAATTATATGTGTTGTGTCATGTTTGTAAAGCTAGTGGATCTGGGGACTACAAGGTGTAACTTGGGAGTTTGTCCCTTTTATCTATCTCTTTATATTATTTCGAACCCCCCGTTCCACAAACTTCAGGTTTTTTCAGTGTAAGTGTTATAATTCTCATTTTTTATTTTGTTAAATACATTGTCTACAGGTGAGAAGTCCCATTTTATTAGTGTGGTTTCTAATGTGTTGCATCAGAGAATATTATCTTGCATTAGAAATACTCAAAATTATACATAAAGTATATGCTGAAGTTTTAGTTGTAAATACAGTAATAGTATTGCAAGAATTATGTATCTAGTTAATATAGTCTTGCTTGTAATTGTATTTTCATTTCAACTTTGTCAATAATCCTCAAGATTTCAAGCCAGAGATAGTAAATTGAAGTGGTAATGAACTTTGGATCTTCATTAATAAAGTGATGCAAAGTCTGTTAGGTAGAAGAGGACACTAATTTATGAACCAATAGATACTACTGGCCTGAAAGCTTCAGCTAATTATTACAGCAATGGTACAGGCAAGTCTCCTTTTACGTGTGTTTAGATTGCAAAAAATAAATCAATCTAATTGACAGTTTCCTAAGGATCAATTAGAATTTGAATTAATTGTGAGTAATTTGGATTTGCTTGCTTCAGGTCAAATTATCTGATGTTAAACACATATTAGCATCTGACTGCAACAGTTTTATCAACAGGACTTGCCAATAAATGATAACTTATTTTAATACTGATTTCCACCACATCGTTGGAGTGAGGATAATGGAGACTGGAAGTTATCCACAGTGACAGAACATGATGTCAATACCACTGAGAAAGCAGAATGTTGGGTTTTCTCTGTCACTTGTCTTTATTACTTAGTTGGTGACTGAGACCAATAAGCCTTTCCATCACTGGAAAGTCTGAGAGATATGACTGGTGTCTCAGCTGGAAAATCAGTGTTAAGCTTTTCTTTGCATTCCATGTTGTACCAACCTTCCTACCTGTGCTGCCATTTGCTCAAGTCTAGGGCTTGCTGTGCCTCTGGCACAGTAAACAATACTCTTGCCACTACCCTTAAATGTTTTTCAGTCTCCTATTTACTCATATATCTAGTCTCTATAATCCTTTAATAGTGACAGGCTTATCAGTGTAATCTCTGAATCTTACCTGGATATCCCTTGCTCTATTTGTTGTGTTATTTTTTAATTGTGTATAAGACTGTGTCTAGCATGGTACTTGTGTGCCATTGTCCAATTTAATAAATGTTTCATTTCCTTTCAAGCTGACAGCATATTCATTTCCTACTGCAACACTGAGCTTTCCCCCTATGAACAATTCACTGGAGGTGCCACTGCAAAGGTCTCGTGCATGTTGTGTAAGCTCTGCTGCTGCTTGCAAAATATACAGAGCTGATCCATGACATTTCTGGCATCTTCTTCCACATGCCAAATATTTTCTTGGTCCATCTTGGTTATCATAGAGCATGCGTAGTTCACCAGGATTTGATCTTTGAGCTAAACATGCTTACATCTCTCAGATCTCTTGTATGGCATATTTTGTGTTTTCATGGAGTTTAGATCTGACTTGCACTTAATTCTGGGCTGGATGACTGCCAGGAGCTGGTTCTTTGACCTTCTGTCAGCCTTGAAAATTCTGAGGGTGAATCAATTCCCTATCGAGAGGACAGACCTTAATTTGAATTTTCTGAAAAAATCTCAGGAGAGACACCCCTTAGTAATCATTAAAAAGGTAAGAATCAGCCATGCACATGCATTTCTTCAGCTACACTTTCCTTTTTTTTTTTAAATATTCACCTAAAGAAAATAAATCTTTACATTTCATTTTTATGTGAAGTGCACTATCTCATAGTGTATGTGGATTTCTAAGGAGTTTTCACTGCCAGAATTGACTGGAACCTTTTAAACATTTCAAATGCATCAAAATTGAGTATTAAGAAAAATAAAGCTTCTGATTGTCTTCCTTTTTACTGGTGTACATGGCTTTTAGATAAACATGGATTTATAGCACATACACATGCAATTGATGTTTTCCCAATTGCCTTCTGTATTTCCAGACTTTCAGCTCTTCTAGGCATCTTGGTAGCTTCTTCTTTTCTGTTGAAGTTACACTCCTTGGCATCTTTTTATTCCTGATACCATATGGCATTCCTTAATCTCTCTGCACCCAAACTGCTTTCAAAGTTATTCCTTATTAGTGACGCATTTCCAGCTGTCTCTGCTTAAACCAATGAAGGCTTTTGCCGTATCCCTGATCCTGAGCCTGGGCAACTGAACTACTTACAGTTACACTAACCAGGGCTATGCCTTGGGAGGGAACATGCTCCAGGCAGTCCCCGCAGTAGAAGTCATGGTGTGGGAATGGCACATTGGCAGAGGAGGTCAGTCTCCAGGTTTTTGCAAGAGGAGGATACCTTGTAAGTAAGAAATATATTCAAAATGCAGCCAATACTATTTGCCTGATTCCAGTGTATTACAACCTGATATTTCTGTAGAACACAATGATACTATCAGAGCAACTGTTCCCATGAGAATCACAGAGAAATGGCCTGGGCTCTCAAAATAAATACCCTTTAGGGCACTTCCTTGAGATACTGTTTTTGGAAAAAAGAATCAATCTCCAGAAAAGAAATCTAATAAACCTCAGTTTGTTTACGTAGCATTGAGCCCTGTAAATGCCTGTGCTCATGCCTCTTGGCCACTGCTCTGGTGTGAGGAGCCAACATCACCACTGAATGACAAAAGCACTGAGTGGGAATTCTGTTCTCACCTGCTCTTCCCAGGACAACCAGTATGGCCATAGGGGTGTAAATGACTGAATATTTTTCCCGTCTTGTGCAGATATCTTCTGTCAGAGGGCACATTGCTGAGCAAGAGTCTCTAGGCTGCACTCCTAGGTTTTGTCTTTTTTCTTTCTGCACAAGTAGTTGCTGTTGCTATTATTATTATTATTGTTATTATTGCTAATCAGTATTGTAATATGATGCTGCAGCTCTGTTCCCCTTCTTCAAGATGCTGTTTCTGCCATGGCCTTTTCTGCCTTTGATCACAACCAAGAAAATGGCTTTGACATTGTATGTATTCCCCTGGCCCACTGCAAAGTCCTAATCCTTCTAATAGCTGGAGGTTTTCAGTTTAAATCTTTTTTTAATATTCAATCTTAATTGTAAAGCACTTCAATGATATCCAAAAGCCTGTCTTACATAACAGTCTTATCCACATTTGAGTCCTTCGGAGCTGGAGTGTCAGGAAAAACCTCTGTTTGATCTGTCTAGTCTGTCATTAGTCCTCATGCCTTTAATGCACAAACCCATTGCAAATTAACAATAACGTTTCAAATGTCTAAGCTCAGACAATGTATATTTTTAAATATTCTATGTTGTTAGAAGGAGTATGACTTGCTGTCATGTACATATTTAAGTGGTATCATGAGCAGAGTCTCTATAAAGTCTTCTGGGAGCCTTGTTTGCAGTTTGAAATCATCTGGAAAGTGAAAGAAACTATAGGAAATTGAGGTAATTAAGACATTTCATAAAGTGCCAGTGTTGAAAAGATACTACTATGCCTTAGGTTTCCCTCATCTGGGTAAACAGATGAGAGCACCTGGAAACTGGGAACTACTTGTTTCCTCACAGTGGATATTCCAGAAAGTCACTGAAAAGGAATAAAGGAGAGATGTTTTTGCTAATCAATAATACATTTTCGAATTATGGTTTTTAAGATTTTAATTCATTGTAAATGATCATTCCCTTTCCTGTTACACTGATTCAGCTATTTTAGGCAATTGCCAGCTCTTCCCAATGTTTCTAGATCTTCATAAAGACTAGGAGTGAGCATTCACACTAGAACTGGCATATTAAGAATATGAGCCTTCATGTTTACTTAAGATGTTTTTCAGAGGATTGATTCAGCTCAGACATATATTGTTCACATTGAACAAAGCCTGAACTG
The DNA here is from genome assembly GCA_013400915.1 of Pardalotus punctatus. NCBI lineage: Eukaryota > Metazoa > Chordata > Aves > Passeriformes > Pardalotidae > Pardalotus > Pardalotus punctatus. The sequence goes on along the minus strand of VZTX01008564.1, from coordinate 58,878 downwards.
TAAAGATAGCCCAATGTGAGAGCCTTTCCAGTAAACACAGTTTTAAAACAGTTTGTTATTAATAAGCAGATAAAAGAGAGATGTAAACTTGGGCTTCAGACAGCTAATATTAATATCTCCTTAAAACCCGCCTCAAAAGACAAAAGACGTTAACAGCACGTGTCCACAGTTTGCATTTAGAAGTCATATCCAGGGGCAGATTTCTGTTTCCTCCAGCTTCTGTACATGCTGTGTTAAAAGATTTTTAGAAGCCTGCAACACTTTGTCCTTTGTATCTGAACAGAGACTCTTAAATCCAAAAGCCTGAGAAGCCCTTTGGAAAGTGAGTGTTACTGCCTGCACTTCACACGGAAAGGAACTAAGCCATAGTGCAATAAAGCTGAAATCCCAGTAGGAACTCCTCATTGTGGGGGGAAATACCAGAATTTATCATTTGTGATTCAAGCAAAATCACAGACAGTCAGGGTGGTCATTAAGTCATCTTTTGACACCAGTTCCCTGCTTACACACTGGTGTATGCTGACTGCCTGAAAACTGCAAAGCTGATTTTTTGCCAATGCACAGATAAAACTATTTATTCTGTATGAGTTAATTTGATCCTTTAATAATTATGAAATAGAAATGCTTCTCTAGATGTTTAAAGGAATTTTTGGAAATTACAAAAGTCCTACATTGTTCAATATAACTTGATAATTGTACTAATGAGATGTTGTTAGATTCACTACCAAAACACAACACCACTCTGAAATGAGGAATACAAAGCATTTTGCAACGAACCTATTTGTACAGTTAATGAAACACTTTATCTGAAATTGAAAGGTAATTTAGACAGGGTGATACTACCTAAGCTGTAATTTAGCTATTATCATCAGGTCTTTTGTTCCTGTGTTGTTTTTTATTCCAAGATAAGGAGTTCTCAGTCCTTTTGTCTAGTTTCTTGTGCCAGAGTCACTGGTAGCAGCATCTTGCTCCTCTCCCTCCATCAGCCTGCTGGCTCAGCAGGGAGGTAGGCATGCTTGCACAGGACAAGGTGTCCTTCCCCCATTGGCATCCTAGGGCTATTTTTTATCTGAAAGGGACTACTGGCTGCTAACAGAAACCTGACCATATTTTGTAACTCGTACAGCTTCCTTTCTGGTTATAAGCCAGATGTGCCAAACCCTGTCTCTCCCTGGAGCTATATTCTACTTATAACTGTGCTGGTTATGTACCAGTATCAATGTTCATTAAATAAAATATCTGAGAGAGAGCAGCTCTATGGAGAGAGAACAGCTGCCCTGGAGATAATGATTCACTCCAGTTGATCCCAAATGAATTTCAACTCACTATAGTTATTTCATACTCTTGCCTGTTTGTTGTATAACTGAGTTTATGTTGTATAACTGAGTTGTTCCGTGACATATTGAGTTGTTCAGCTCATATTTTAGTTGTTGGTGTTGAAAGAGTCAAAGGATGAAAGCAGCACCTACTTTTATTCTGATTTCCCAGGTGCATCAAATGTGGCAGAATAAAATATGAAGACGGATGTATGATAATCTTGATACACCTTAATACTCTTCCCACTGGAAAACAACCGTCTCCCAAAATAAATACAAGAGGTTTTCTTTACCAAGAGACTGGCCCAAGATCAGGCTGCCAGGCAATGAGCAAGCAATAGCAATTTATTCTGTTTTGTCCCTAAACTACTTCCAACACAGATTGCAAGTATCTGGCCTTCTCTGCTGCTCTCTTTCCATTCCCCGAACTAATTCTTTAGGCAGTTGATAAATAACCTTTTCTCTTTTTCTTTTTTTTTTTTTTTTTTTAACTGGAAAAGATTAAATGTTCCTAGTTGGAAAAAAAGGGCAGGCTTTTTACCTGATAGTCAGAGATCCTTTTTAATGCAGCTGAAGAGTCTACCTGTCTCTCTGAAAAGCAGCCATAATCCTGTAGTCCAGATCACATTTCAGAAAGAGATGACTCCTTCACATATGTAGTTTATTGTGCTTGTAAAACATCTACATGAGCTTGTGAAAAGCTTTGCTCTTACCAAAGAGCTTTGCTCAGCTCTTCTGAAAAGTGGAAAATTATGAAGTGATTTAATTTTCTCCCTCCTAAGTTAATTGTTGCTCTCAATGTAAGCCAAAGACAAGCTGACCAATTAAGCATTCCTTTGTTATTTACTATTTGGCATATTATCATTTTATATCTCAAGACTGTGTCTTATGGAGTGAGAGATCACTGCCGCTGTTAAAACCACACCAGTTTTGCTTCAGTGATTTTCAGAGGTTTGGGGTTTTTTCCTAGAACCTGTACTCAGAGCTCTCTTTTAATGTGCTTCCTGCCTGCCTTGTGGTTCACCTCCACTTGCACAGCAGTGCTTTCTACAGAGATGTGACTGTGAAGTTGACTGTAGTTTGGCAACAGAGATGTCTGATATGAAAGAGGTGACATTTGCCAGCCGTGGGCTCTACAACTGCAAAACTGAGCCAGCTATATCAGCTTAATTAATTGCATTCCTAGCTGTATGAACTGCGACTGAGACTCAAAAAGGGTGTGTAGGAAGGAGGTAGGGTGAGGAGTAATTCCAGGAAAATTATTTACTTTTGTTATATGCCTGGAGTAGGGAAGGTTGGATCTCTTCATAGGAATATGGCTAAAGTTAGGCCACACGTGGCAACTCAGGGAGCCCAGTTGTGTCTGTCCCATTGAAAAGCAGAATTTCTGTTACATCTTCTTCCATGTTATTTGGTTTTACAAGCTAAGAAAGGGTTGGGGCATCATCTCTGTGAAATGTGGTCTCCTCTGACTGGCCTCTCAGGTGCCAACAATATGGAGCTGTAGAGGCAAGCCCAGGTCTGCACCCTCCCAAAGCATCACAGTGAAAAGGTTTGGAAACAATTCCCTTCTTCCACACTGATTATTGCACCTACCACTGCAAGCTTTGTGGGCACAGCCTGGCCCTCTGGCCAGTCCTGTATATTTACATTACAATGTATTGGGAGCTTCGCCTTTGTCCCTACACACTTCTTCTGCCCCTTATCTCTCTGTCATCTGGCTTTTCTACAACTGTGTTTTTCCTGTCATTCATCCATTTCTCTTGTGGACTGTTATTTTTGTTCCATTGACCTTCATCCTCCTTTTCCATTCCTGTAGGCTTATTACAGGATCACACTGCAGCCTTTCCACCTTCAATGCTATTTGACCATAGAAAACTGACTGCCAATCTATCTGCCACTGTCCTGACAAATACAAAGGGAAGTTCTCTCTTTGCAGTCAGGATGCAAGTAACCTGAAGGGTGGATTTGAGCACAGGGATTACAGCTGGAACAATAATGCCTTTGTAATACTGTCAGGATTATTCGTCTCCTGTGGAGAAAAACTTGAAGAGCAATACTGAGTCTTCAAGCAAACAGAATCTCCAGCTGTCAGTGATTTTGCTTCCTCTGGAGGAGGCACATGCCTGTCCAAATACAATATGCCTGAAGACCAGCACTTGGTATCTGTATGACTATTGAAACATGATGTGTTTCTGAAGCCCTCTAAAAGCAATGGAGTGGAAAGGGAAAGGCCATAAATGAGGGCTAGGCAGTTCATCTTACAGGATAGATTCCTGATTAGTGTCCTGATTCTCAGCCCAGTCCAGCTTATAATTTAGTTTGCTTTAGCAAATTTTTTTATGATACCATACTTACCCTAAATGATTATGTTCTTGAAAATGCAGGCGAGAGAAATAATAAAGGGAAAGAAACTAAGACCAAGAGAACTGCTGCGGAACATCACAGACATTTTGTGCCTTCCCATCAACAGCTTGCTGGAGACTTTTTTATGGGCAGTGCTCACATATTTTACTCTTAAACTCCTTTTCTAGGCCTTTAACTGAAATGGAAATACACTCTCCTGAATTCAGGGCAGTCAATGCAGCCCTTGTTTGTTTTAACAGTATTCCCATTTTTGTCAAAAATTTTCTCTATGCTCAAGTGAAGCCAAAAAGAATTGACTAAACTCTTCCCCCAAAAACACTCATGCATTTGCTCACCGGCAGGCTTTTGATAAGCACTCTTACAGAAAGCCACGATTTTACACTTGCGGGCAGTGCTGTTTGTCATTGCACGCTGGAATTGGATCTACCTTCCCCCGCCAGCCTCAGGCTACTCACTTGCTCCAGAATCCCCCAGGTTTGGGGAGGGAAGCACAGCTCCTCTCTGTCTTGGCCTTGGACTGAATCACATGGATAGTTTAACTTAGCTCTGTCTCAGGAAGCAGCGAGCGTGCATGTTACATAATATAATCTTCATGTCTTGAGGATTCAGGCCTGTCCTCTTTCGTGCTGCCAGATGGAAGAGGAGCCACGCTCTCTCTGGAGAGATGTCCCTGCACATCTCGCTGCTCAGCCGTGCTGGAATTAATGTGCTTCTCTCTGCAGCAGGGCACTGTTGTTCCCTGGCATTTGGCTCCAGAATAACTAGCTCTTTAGTATGCAGTGGATGCTATGCAGCCACTGTGATCCCAAGATTAATTTGTCTAGAAAAAGAGATACATGAAGAACCTCCGAAAGGAATTTGTGGGAGGAAGTACTCCAGATTTTCTCAACAGCCGGGATTTGTTCCCAGCTGAAACCCAAACACAGGTGTTGTGGACAGCCAGGTTTCTGCTTTGTGCTCTCACTCTTGTCCCATTACACAGTTTTTTCAGCTGCTGCTGCTGTTTTGTTACTCAGTTCTGTAACATGACCCCTGCCTGCATTGTTATTGCCTCTGTTAGTCAAGCCGTTTCATGCCCTGATCCCTGACGTGCTCTCCAAAGGGATGAATCACACCTGCACTAGTGAGTCCCTTCTCGCTAATGAGGCATATGCTCCAAATTCTGCAGTGCTCAGTTGATTGAAGCAAGGAGCTACAACCCACCTGTAGGCAGAAATGGCACTACAGTCCTCAGGAATAGCTCAAAAGACCCCAAGGAGGGTGAGGACAGTGTTAGTCAGACTAGAAATGAATCTTATCTGTGGGACTTCCTCTCAACAATGCCTCATCAGCAACCAGCTCTAACTCCAAAAATGGCAGCTTCTCTAGAAGTAATGTTACATCCTGAGGGAATTAACTTCCCAAGACACAGAGCTATTGAGAAATGTTTATTTCAGCCTCCTGCTACCTCTGAGATTCCTGGCAGAAGGCTCCCTGTAGCAGTCATGGCTCCAGCAATGCAGGTACAGTAGGGAAAGCCAGGACTCATGTTCATCCAGCCATGAGTAGTGATTCTGCACTGCTGATAACAAACAAGAGCAGCCTGTTCTGAAATAAAAAACAGCCCACAACAAAACCCCAAAAGGTACCTTGGCTATAATTAGGACCTGAAATGACACTGCAGGTTTGAGTGGGAAGTTGGTGCTTGATAAACGTTCCCTGCCATGAACTCCTTCAACAGCCCATTTAGCCACCACAACAGTTGCTGCCAAGTGTCCTAAGCAGGAAAGGAGCAGAGGGGCCAGCCTCTTCTACTCTCTGCCATCCTGAGGATGGATGTAGGGCACCTTGTGCAGGAATTGTGCATGGCTGCTGCCCATCTGGTGCTGATAGCACAGTGGAGGAGACAGAGCGCACTGAGCCAGGGCTGCAGCATCATCCTTTTTCCATGGCAGCTTTGCCCTGACCAGCACGTGTATCGGTGGTGGTGGGGACACAGCAGCACAGGCTGCAATGGGACCCCAGGCTGCAGAGAAGTTGCAGTTGGATTGTTGCAGAGAAGATTGTCATCACATAGTAACTGCTGTGCATGTGCCAGCAAGAGCAGAGTGAGCATGAGTAAGCTTATTATGCGATAATCACACCTTCATCTTTCTGGGTAGATAAACTGCTGAGGTATCCAAGTCTGGCAGTGAGGCACAGTCACTGTCTGAGGATGAGCAAGAAGCAACTGGGACCTTTCCCCATTGGAAACATATGTCTGATTTGATGCCATTATCTTTTTTCTGTTTTTAAACAGAACATCATTATTGAACCACCTGTTGCCACTTAATTACCTGTGTTTGATTACAAAGATGTTAAGTAATTGGCCTTTTAGGTATAAACTCTTTCATTTTTTATATCCTTTCATGATGTGCCCCAGCAAAGCTTCTATGTCCATTTCAAAAGCTGCATCAAAACTTCTGTGAACTATGTCAGGCATGCAGCAGCCCCACCTGCTTTCCTGAACTTTTTGAAATCACGATTAAGACTTTGAATCCTCTCTGTTACAGTGATCAGACCTATAGGTGCTGACCTATGGGGCCAGTGTCCACCGCGGCCCCATGTCGGTAGGCTGAGCACACAGGTGGAGCACTCAGGTGGGCCACGACCCCCACAGCGTGCTGGGTCCCGGTTGCAGCGTGGAGGAACTGTCCGGGGGGCACACGTGTGGGCAAGTGGGTCGCCCCGCGGGGCAGGGGTGCTCACCTTCCCGGCTCTGCCCTCGGAGATACTCAGCTCCTCTGGGAGTTGAGGGAGTCTCGGGAGTCAGGCCTCCCCCACCGTTGCCCCCGGGACGCCGCTGCCAACCTCGCCGTCCGCGCCGCCGGGGGCGAT
>VZTX01008564.1:6499-51379 GCA_013400915.1 Pardalotus punctatus | reverse complement strand
GCCTTCCCTCCGGGCCCCCTCCTCCTGCAGCTCACGGACCTTCGGCTCCTCGCTCTGGAGTCCCCCGCGCCCCCGGGCACAGCCCGCAGCTGTAAATGCACTGCTTCCTGGCCGCCCCTGCCGAACTTCTCCCGGCGCTGCGGCACGGCCGGGGCTCTGCGGGGTCGGCCCCGAGGAGGGCTCCGCGCCGGGGACGGGGCGCGGGTCAGAGCCCCCGGCACCCGCCGGCCCCGCTGGGCGCTGCGGAGGGCGCTCTCGGTGGTGCTGACGGGGGAAGTGCCGTTGATTTCCCTGTCGCCGGGGGAAGTTGTGGCTCTGCCTGCTGAGGGTGAGAGTCAGAGAAACCGATTTTTAAAAGCTATTTACTTATTAGATTCCATCTCTCTGGCTCCCCGCCTTGCTTTGGTGTATTTGTTTACATCTCCTTATGGTACATTTCTGTACAATCAGCATATGAATCATTTCTGATGGCAGAAGCTGTCAGGAGAAGGTAGTGGGGAGGACGACAAAAAAAAAAAAACCAAAAAAAATCCTGACCCAATTCCGAAGCCTTCCCAGTCACTATGTTAGGATGGAACAGATGCTTTTGGTGTTTGCAAGCTCTTTTGGTACAAAGCTGTCGCTTTTAGTTGCTTTTGGTAGTGAAATTACCCAACAGGGTTACCCTCTAAAAATGAAAAGGCAAAGGGAGACTAGCTTGAAATTTTCTTTTAGAGACATCTAGGGATGTTACTGGAAGATGTAATCTCTGGGAAGATTAATGTAACTGCAATCTTCCAGAAGCACAATTACAGACATAAGCCAGTAACCTGGCTGGCTAAGTTCCACCCCTGTAAATGATCAATTAAACCAGAACTATGATTTCTGGAGTTTGGTATCATTGAGTCTTTTCTTTCCTTTTTTTTTTCCCTTTTTTTCCTTTTTTAAAATGCATGTTTGGGAGGCTTTGCAGGGAATCCATTCAGACTGAGATTATCGAGAGAATTAGAAAAAATTTTGTAATTGGGCGGAAGGAGGTGATACACCCATATGTTTAATCTGGGAGTGTTGTCTACTTCTGTTCATCTTGACTTCTCCAGATAAAAATCAAAGCACATCTGTTCTCTCCAAAGCAAAACAGTTTGCCATCCTGACTGACAGTCTTCTGTTTAGGAATGTTATGGTTGTGTTTAACTCAAAATGAGTATTCCCCTCCCCGTGCCAATAGTGCACCCGAAGTCTAGATTAAAATTTTGTTGTAATGATAAGGAAGAGCCTAGTCAGCAGATTGATGCTCAACCAGGTTTAAAAAAGCAATATTTGAGCACCAGGCTTTTAAATCCGTGGTCTTGGCTCTGACTTATGCTGTAGTTCTGAGGGAAGTGAAGATGTATCTGAGAAGAGATTTTGTCTATGGAGCTGTATGTTCCCCAAAGTGTCAGAAATACAAATAAATCCATGCCAGGTCTCCCACTCACAGAAACCTCTCTGGTTTTGAACTCAATCCTTCCCTGAATGGCATCTTTGTTTTACTTGCTCTGCTGCTTGCATTCCAGTGTCAAAAGACACTTCTGAAAGCTGTAGATTTAGCAAAATTTATCTGTGGTGTTGAACAGTGCCATTTACTGAAATGAAGCAGATACAAATCTAGTTTTCACTTTTTCACTGGGTACATTGCACCAGCGCTTACACACACACACACACACAGACACCCCAGTATCTTTCTTTTAGAGCATAGTGTTATTTATTCCCTTTTCTCTCTGTATTCATCTCTCACTTGCTTTCTTTGAAGTAACTATGACAGAATGACCATTTAGTGGAGATTTTGGGACTGATTTTTAGGAGTGGGCTGTAATAGATCCCTCTGTATGGGGGACAAGATAGGGAGCTATAATTTAGGATACACAAAGAGCTGGTTACAGAAATATGTGAAGCTTTTTTTTTTTTTTTTTTTTTTTTTTTTGTAGTGATATCAAAATCCTGGGATGAATAAAGGCCCAGGGGTAAGATGAATGGAAATTTTGTCATGGTACAGAATGATACAAATTTTGTTTCTGTGAATGAAGAAATAAATGCGGAGCATTGTGTAAAAATGTGCATGAAGGTTTGAGACAGGCAAGGACTTCACCTGCAGGAGCCCAAGCTGCAGCCTGGGTTGTGGCAGGGTCATAGGTGCAGAAGTGTCCAGGGTTGTAGTCTGAGGCTGCAGGTGCTGTAACACCAGTCTGCCCCACATTGTAATTAGAAGACAGCAACAGCTCGGCAGATAATTTATTTAGTATGAGAACTTCTTTCCAGCCCACTGTGAAACAGTTAAAACAGTAATTTTGCAGTACATAGGAGAGGAGCACAGTGATGCATATCCGCAGCAGTAGGGCACTGTGGTCCAGCAGCACCAGTGTATCTTGTCCCAGCTCCACAGATGTGGAACATCATCACCCTGTTCCACGGTGGTGCAGTGATGTGGTAGCAGATGCAGACACTACAGTAGTACAGTCAGATACACGGAAAAGATTGCAGAGATGACTCCAGAGAGGATGTCATTATTGCAGTAACAGCAAAAAAGGAGCAGTTCAGGACTAGAGGGTTGTGTCTGAGGGAGACAGATTTGTAGCTGTGCAGAAAAAAAGACGGAGTGAAGGAAGAAGCGCCGTGTTTATATAACCAGAACAGCAATGTAGTGCACTGTGGGTGTGTACTCCAGGAGAATGCTAAGATACTGCCAGGATACAGGATGCAGTGATATTTTATTAATTATGCTTATGCTACATTGGTGCACTGATGTTCTAATACCATTAAGCAATAATACTCTTTTAGGGTATTTTACCATTTTGTAATTGAGTGGTACACAAATTAACAAAAGTAGGGTAGTGTAATGATGCATTAAGTATAAGCCAGGATGTCATCTTAGCCTAATGACATGTTTGCACACTGGCTTAACACAGCAGTTGCAGAAGAGCACTCTGCTGTGGAGTTTATACTGGGTGAGGATGCAGTGTGTGCAGCTCCGAGTGCCTGGAGAACACAGCACTGACAATGCAGTGGTGTGGTAATGCAATCCTAGGGCCGGGCAGAGATGTGATACTGGTGCCATGCGGTAGAAGTTTGGCAGTGCACGGGTGTGATAATTGTGGAATGTTGTAGCCTGACAGAAGAGTTCAGCAGTCTACTGATGTAGTAATACAATATTCCAGACTAGAGCTATTCTATACAGCAGTGATCACTTCTGGTGTGATATTTGTAAAGGGCTGCGTTGATCTGACAGCATCATCCCGCTGTAGCAGAAGGCAGCAAGTGAAGTATTACCACCATGCCGCAGTTTTGGAAGCACGGCTGTGAATTAGTACGACGACACCGCCGCAGACTTACCTGGTGACAGAGTGCAGTGTGAGTACGGGCTGATTTTATGTGGGACAGTGGGACAGCAGTGTTTTGAAGTAGCCCTGCAGTGGCGGGAGCTCAGTGCAGTGCTAGAGCAGTGCTGTGACTCACAGGTGTAGTTGGCAAGGGATGTGTGTATGATAATGCAGCAAAGGGGGAAAGTGGCAAGAAAAGGGAGCATGAGGAGGATGTTTTATATGATTTTGACCTGATAGGATAGTGTTGGAGTGGTCAAGTGGCAAAAGAGTGTTGTGAAGCATAAGGGAGCATGCTTATTACCTCTGCAGACCAGAAGAGCATGAGGGTGCTGTGGCGTCTATAGCGTGGCTACAGATTACAGTTCAGCAACAGCAGAGGAGTGATGACCCCTCAGCAGCTGGGGTGGTGGTGGTGTGGCAGCATGGCAGCAAGACACAGTTTATTAATGTGACAACAGTAGCAACAGCAGCATAGAGATTGGGACAGCAGTGCGGTGGCAGCAGGACTGCAGTGCAAGTTTTGTGGCGTTCCTGGGGCAGCGGTGATGTGGCTGCAGTGCCTGCGGTGCAGCAGCCGCTTGGCACCGGGCTGACCACACAGCTCTGTATGGGGACTGCGGCACAGAGACCCGCCGGTTCTCCTCGCTTCATTCCTCCTGTGCCTCAGCACTGGCCTAGCTGGCACCTTTAAGAAGAGCTTTTCCGGGGCATTGGCTATGCAATATTAATTTGTAAGCGATCCTGCCGTGTAAGACCTGAACGTTTTCAGAGCCGTTTAGCTTTCACACCCTGCCTGACTGTTAAATTTTTCAGTGAAGTGATTCCTCAACAGTTTTCTGTCAATTGCCTCTGGCAGCATGGGGATCAAAGGGGCCAAACAATTGCCAGAGAGAATCATGAAATATTTACAGGGCTTTGCTGTTAGCACGGTGGCCAAAGGAGCTTTTGTTTTTCTATTTGTACAGGGAGTTTAAAGCCTCTCCTGCACCTTCTCCCATTCCTGCTTTAACGTCAGCATCCACATTACCATTAAAGTAGGGAAGGAATCTTTCTGCATTTCCTGTGAAATTTCCCTTTTCTTGTCCTGCTCCATCCTCCTTTATTCTTGAGCTTTAGTTCTTAACAGGTTTTAATAGACCTTTCAGCAAACTGGGATGACAGAAGTGCCCCCATTTTGGGGCAGGAGGTGTCCCCAGGCTGCCTGTGTGGAAAGCATGTATCAAGAACATTCTCTTCTAACCAGCCGAGAGCTTGTAGGGAAAAGGTGCCTTGTCCAGCCTCCCACCTTCCTGGTCTCCTCATGTGCCAGATGACTTAGTTCCCTCCAACGACTTTGGCTTCAGCTGATTCTAACGGGAGTTTTGCCCAAGAGCAGTCACTGCATCGGGACCATTCTTGGAGCTCCACCCATGGACAGCTAGGAAGCCTTGGCCAGCCCTGCCAGGGGAGAGTGGCTCCTGGCTCAGTAATGGAAGTTTTCAGTTGGCCCTGTGTATTAGTGAGGGAGGCTGCAGCGTGTTGGGCTGCTCTGGAGCAGTGACGCCGGCAATGGAAACTTCCATGTGTCACACTGAGGGGGTGGCAAGGTGAAGGTGAAAGGTCTGGGTTTGTAGGTGCTCCTGTGCTGTGTTGTGCCTGTAAGGCAGGTGACGCAGTGGCATGTCAGGGCTCGTGACAAACTGAGACAGTCTCTAACTAAACTGCTCATTAAACTGTTAAATCGGCACAGTAATTTGGGGTGAACGGACTTCTGGCTTAGCATGACTGACTGCCATAGTGATGCGGGTCCTGTGGCAGTCTTGGCTCGCTGGTATGGAGCGTGGGTGCACAGATTAGGAGGCAGAAAAAAGACAAAGAAATGCCATATCCTGCACCGACTTTTCCTCCGTGTTTTATGGCACCTCTTAAGGCTTCTACCGGCCCCAAAAGGGTCCCTAAAGGGCGCGGCCGGAGAGGGAAGGGAGTCCCCATGGCCGTAGGGGACACTCCCATGGACGGCAGTATTCCCCTCGCTGCTGCCCGTCCCCGGGACTCCCTGGGATCGGCGCTGCGGGCGGCCGGTCCCCTTCGCTCTCCGCCCCGTGGCTCCGGGACAGTNCCGTCCCGGGGTTCTTCCCCGCCCGGCGGGGCCGCCTTGGCACGGACCCGCCGCGCTCTGCGCTCCCGGGGCATGCCCGGTCCCTGGGCCGCCCGGTGAGTGTGTCAGACCCGGGGAGAGCTCCGTTGTTACCGTGATGTAGGCGAAAGGCGCTCCCAAGTGTGTATTCACAGGGGTCCGGGTACCTGCGTGTGGCCTCCGTGCTTCCATCCCTGCATGAGTTGCCACAGTCCATGTCCATGCATGTCGATTGACATAAAACGCCTTCATATACATGTCTTGTCTATATACACACAGCCTGCTCGTGCAGCTTCTGCTAAATCTTCTGTGTGGCTACACAACCACCTCTGTGCACGCTTATGCATTCCTGTGCTTAAAACATCGGTCGGCGTTTGCGTACACACCTGCCTGCTGACACCCGCCACACCTTCCAAGGTACGTGTCATGTTTTTATATGTAACGAACTCAGACACAGAGAAACGGTATTCAACTTCAGCGTATCCACTCAGTTCCCCCCTTGCTCAGCTTGGAGAAAAGTTTATCACATTTATAGCTTGTAAAGAGCTTGAGGGATGTGAGCCAGACATACAGAATCACTGAGGGGCAATGGATAAGCCTCCTGCCTGCAGTGGGTCTGCCAGCAAACGTTAATCTTTGTCAGTGATTTACTTTTTAAACAAATCTGTTTTAAAAGGCTATAGAAAGACATCAAAATAAAACCAAGCTAAAAGAACATTCATTAAATATTCTGTTCATAAAATATACAGCAGCATGATCTAATGCACTGAAATACACAAACCTTCTGGTTAGATTCAGCTTATCTTTGGAAAGAAAAAAGGCTTTCAATGACAAATTAATCATCATTTATATAAGTCCACTGCCCATTTTGTTAAGCTTTATCTCCTTGATTTTTGTTTCATGCAGTTCTGGGTTTCAACACAGTGTCAGGGAAGTTTAGCTTTAGATGTAGTGTCTGGGCTGCAGGTTGTCAGCTGAATTAGCTGTGGTTCTTTGTAGCATTCCAGCTTCAGTAACTGTTTTTCCCTGATGAGTCCATGAGTGGTATTGATTTCCAATAACAAGCAGCTATATGGTGTGCATTCAGTAAAAGACGCCTAGCTAACTTTGGGCTCCCTTTCAATAATCCTCTGACATTCCTGTGACCTTAGAGAGCAGCAGCAGTGCCCATGAACCTGAGTAATCCTCAAATTTCAATCAAATGTCCCACTTAAAAATAAAGACAAAGAGCTGTAATATGGTTATATTTAGATACTTAGTAGCTTTCTGCACCAGCGTAAGACCATGAACTCAGTGCTATCCATGAATGAAGACATTAGCAATATTTTAATATTTCTTCCACCCATTCCTCCCCTAGAGTACTTTGCATCTTGCAACCATTTTTGGAAAGAATACACAGCGTTGTTTCATCCCACACAGATGAAATACATTCTCTGCTCTTGGAAGGAAACAGGCAACAGTGTAACGTTGTGAAGCATCACATCACAGCAGTTGAAGGCAGGAAGTAGAAAACCACCAGCAACCCCACTGTGTTCTGCTGAAATAAGACACAAAGGGTTTAGACACTCAAGCTGTGTAAAGGTATAGCCAGGGACCTGGAATACACATTTTGGCCCTCTTAAAGGTGCTGTCTAATGCTTACTCAAATTAGAAGTGAGGCATAGCTCTGTTTTAGGGGGCATATCACGTAATGCTGCAGGGTTGGTGTGGAGTATTTGGTTGATATTGGTTTCCAGGTCTCTGCTCATCTGATGGTCAGCCATGTTTTCGGTAGCACCTCAGTGTGCCAGCCAAATGCTGACCCCCTGTCCCTCTTATTTTGAAAGAGGTGAGGGAGCCAGGCAGAATAAACTGCTTTCACAGTAGTCTCAGTTGGACAGAGTGGCACAAAATTCTCATATTCTGGAGCAAAGAAAAGGGACCATGTAAGGTTTATTTTGAACAACTTTTGTACTCCATATACATGACATATCTTCGCAGCAGCTTCTGAGCTGTCAAGCTTGTACTTGTCTTTTTGTAGCCCATTGATATCTTCAGGATCATCATCAGCAAATATCCACAGCACACTGTGCTCTGGCCGACACATCTCCTGCGTAGGAACTTGGAAGTCAGGCTAATGCAAAATACTTGGATCAGATCTGCAGGGAAGGTGTCAGGAGAAGGCATGTTCCAATCTATTTTCATCAAACGGAGAATGAAGCCAGCTATTTACAGACAGAGCTGTTCTAAACAGAAGTTGACAGGCAGTCCAGGCTTTGTTACCTTGAGAGGGATAGAAAATATCCTTGGTCTTTTTAATAAACATTCTGTTGTTTGTGATTGATTATGATCCAATTGCTCTAATGGAGGAGAATATTATGCACAACATGAGTCAGCAACACTTTCTTCCTGGAACAGCTGACAGCAAAGAAAGTTCCCAAACTCTCTCCAGAAATATTCCTCCCTCTAGATGAGAATCTGGACTGCATCCACCAATACCTGCTGGTGCCTCCCCTTGAGATGGACCTGTATTTGTCTGACTGGCATATGGAACTATCCAAGGTTCATGTGAGGTTAGAAGACACAACTCAATGTGCAGCAAAAGCACTTGGGAGCTGACACAGAAGAAGAAAGGGAAAACAGTTGCAGAAGTTTGGAGTGTCAGTGCATGTTCCAGTGGCTGGGAGCTTCAAAATGAGTTCCTTGACAGCACTGGCAACAGGAGGATGTTACCTAATCCAAATGCTTAGGCTCTTCTCATGTCATTCAGTAAACAAGACAGTTTCTTGTAAAAATATATGTTTCTTGTAAAATATAGATCTATAGCCACCTGAAAAGGAAGCCACTGGAAGCAGATTTGAAAGCTACTAATCCATATATGCATTCTCCACTCCGGGATAGGAAAAAGTTCAACAAAAATTCCTTTCCTGTTAGGATAAATTAAATAAGGTGGAGTATTTTAAAATACTAAATGTTTGAAGCAGTCAGCAGGCTCTTAGTGGAACTATAGACTTCAGTGAAAAGATGCTAGGAAAGAGATTTTCTTACTATACACTCCCCACTGCCTACTGACATTGCCCTGTTGCAATATTTATGTTGTATTGAGAACAATGATGTAATTTTGCAGCATGTGAAGGACTGTGCACTGAAACAGGCCTAGCATCTGAACAGTCCCTGTACAAATCCATACTTCCACTGGAAATTTTTGCCAAGCAAAGCTACAGCTTGATAAGCAATCACAGGTTTTGGATTGATTTTGTTCTTTCTGTTGTGTCTGTTGGATATTTGCTGCCACTGGATAAAGTTTCTGGCAGCTGCCAAGTGATTAGCTATGATGGGTTCCAACATTTTCCTGTGAAACGTGCATTTCTGCCAAAGGCGCCAGCCCAAAGCACAGCACTGCTGCTTTTTAAAGTATCCAGACATATTAAAGCACCTAAATCATTCCTTGTTCAATATCAAGTCACCCAGCCTTCTCCCTCCCCTGTGCTCAGGTCAGTCAGTGTGCCAAATGCTTCTTTCCTGTGAGCTGAGACCTTCCTCTGTGCCAAGCTGCATCCACTGAGGTCTCTACTCTCTACCTTGGACCTCAGGGGAAAGGGGAGGGATGCTCGAACAGCAGCAAGACTCACATTTCACAAAGTTCCTACCGATTTTTAGAAAGTTTACAACACAGACCCAGACCTTAAAAGAACAGTGTGATTGCCACAAAGAACAGTGTGGGAAAACCAGTATACATGCATGTGCAGCCCTCCCACACGCATACTGACTACCCCAGATATAGGCATACCCACAGATCAGCACCTACACACAAATGTTTCTGACACACTTATTCTCAGCATCCTGTTCTCTTACAGCAGCCTCAGTTGGAAGAAGGGAGAAAATATGTTCCTTCTAACCTAATCTTCTAATGACCTTTCTGCCAACTCTACTTTCCAGCCTATCTCTAAGCTGCCTGTGGTGGTGATGGGAACAAGATCCCACTGTAGAGAGTGATTTTCCTCTTCAGAGCTCAGCAGGATCTTTCTGCTAGATTGTGGTGTCCTTCCCAATTGCTCTTATGAGATTCAGGGTAAATAAGGAGATTAAAAAAAAAAAATTACTTATGATCCCATCTCTTGTGCCCCTTGCAGATCCACTAGAGTTCTTAGAGTCAAAGGATTGCGACTGTGCTGCAAACCTGGTGCATGTGGGCTCCCATTGCCTCTTCCCTTCCTGGGTTGTGAGCTCCCTGCCAAGCCTGGCAGCAGGACTCAGCCCTCTCACTCTGCCCTGCACGTTTCCTACAGCTGCCTGTAACTGCAGGGAAGAAAAGCTGGAGAGCAGGCAGACGTGGCAATGTGCCACCATGGCTGGCTCTAAATGCTCTGGTACAAGCTAGTATTTAGAGGGTGACCATCTCAACTTTTGTTGACAGGCTTTTAGAGCTCAGTAAGACACTCCACAGCTGTATTCCAAAGCTGTCCCACAACAGTCTGGGGACTGTGACGGATTTTTCTGGCAGATGTCTGACTCCCTTGCTTCACTCCCTCTCTCTGGGAGAATGTGGGAGATGGGCACTTCTCAATTGTGGGGCATTCCTGGCCTCTGTGCTGCCTGTCAGAGAGAGATTCATTAGCAGCAGAAAGGCAATTCTCTCTCCTCTCTGCTCTGGAATTGAAGTCGTTTGTCTCGGGAAGGAGTCCAGGCGCCTCACTCGCTGTGTGGCAGCTTCTGCTCAAGGGAGACAAGCACTTCGTCAATAAACAAGGAGCCTGGGGAATGGCTCCAGCTGACAGAGGACATTATTAATGACTGGCACTTTGTTGGAGGATAGATCAGCCTCCCATTAGCTGCTTTAAGAGGGGGAAGAGAAATAGGGCTAAAGATGGCAGCCTTGGAGCAGCTGGAGGTTTCAGCATCCTCCTGCGAAGTCCCCCACTGCAAGGTCCAGGGCTGGCACAGACCCCAGGGAGTGACTGTATTTTTCCTCAGCATCTCCTGTGACAGTGGGAGACAGGCCCAACTTAGGAAGCGTTTCGCTTCCCAGCCTAATGTGGGTGGGCTCTGCTATGGAGGTCTTTTTGTCTGTCCCCCTCTCAGTCAGCCCTGCGTACAAGGCGCAGACAAGGAGTGTCTTCCAGCATCTGCTGCTGCAGCTTCTTGTTTTGGAGAGCCTGTGGACCTTTGTGCAGCTCCTACCCAGGCCATTCAGGGAAGAAGGCATTGAGGAAATCTGAGAGGAGGCTGTTCCACTGCCTTCAGTCTTAGGAAGCCATTAGTACAAGGAAGAGCAAACAACACCATCCCTTATGACCATGCACTTCTGTCTGTGACTGTAACTGGAGAAGCTGTGGACTTTGGTCATAATTGGATGCCTAAACTCATCTCCTTAGGTGGAAGAAGCCTCTAAGCTCTAAAGCAACTGTTGATTCACCTTAGAATCATGCTTAATTTGCCACAGCACCATCAGGGTGGAAGGAGAAATCCCTGCTTTGTTGTGACATTGGCAATTCATCCTTTTCTGTCCTGCAGCCCTAGAGCTGCCAGGAGAGTGAGTCCTTGGCTCCTTCACGAAAAGCGTGGGGTGCAAGTACTCAGCCCATGGCTTAGGTCTTTGAAGAAGCTTTTGTTTGGAACCACACTTGCAAATAAAGCTGTGAAATCCTTCAGCTGAACACCTGAGTGTCCAACCAGCCTGCTGCATTGTTGTGAGATCAGTGTCATCCTGGTCTCTATAGTACTATGCAGGAGGTAGCTCTTCATACTCCTTATCACTGTGGAGCTGCAGCTGGGGTGCCTTCATAGCTAAAGGTGCATTCACTATCCTGCTCAGATCCTGTTGCCTGAGTGTGATGATGTGTTTTTTATGCAATTGAAATCTCTTTTCAGACTGAATGGTCTTTTGCTCAGTCTGAGATCAGGAAATGTATTGGGGACTCATCCCTTTTCTTTCAGAGATTATTCTATCCTGCGGGCAAAAAGTCCAAAGTTTAGAGCTGGCTCTAGGTTCAGGTGTCTCTTATTTATTCCAGGATTTGGGCTCTTGCAAATGGAATGAATGGATCTGACATCAAAATTCTTTGCTTCACGTTATCTAACCTGGGGCTGTTCAGATTTAGGATTCAGGTGTGAGCCCATCTTTGGCGTACTTGTGCAAGTTAAACTGCCAATTGGTTTTTGCTTGCAGAAAGCTGGAAAAACTTTACTGCAAGATTAGCTCAAGGTCTCTCCCTTGTGGTTAAATATGACTGTCCTGGGGCTGAGAGTATTGTAGGGTCCCAGGACTGCTCTCTCCAGGCTTGCTTCTACCATGACAGGAAAAAAAATTAGACACTTCTAGGTCTGCTAGTATTTATGAGCTGAAACAGGTCCCACCCAGATAAATGGTCCATTTCTGCTCCGAAACGAGCTGTGGACTGCTCCAAGCCCCTAAGTGGATTGCCTTCTGGCCAGCCTAGTGCTGTGGTGATTGAAAAGCTGAGAGGAGTTAGAAGAGGGGGGGGAGGGGGGGGGTGGGGATAGGGATGCAGTGTTCAGAGGCTGTGTGGACCCAAACTAGCTAGATTCACTGAACTCATCACTGAAATCACTTCTTGCATTGCCTCTCTGTTTTAATTCTCCCTGAAACAGCCCTCTCCTATGAGTGAAACAATCTTGCCTGCAGATTGAGGGGGGTGGGAGGGATTTGAACATTAATCTGATGTAGATTATACATCCGCCTCCCTCTCTCCCCCCTTCTCACTCACTCTCTCTCTCCCTCTCTCTCCCTCTCTTTCTGTCTGTTTCTCTCCCCTCCCTCTCCTTCCTGCTTCATCTCTTCAAGAAAGTGAACATAAAGTAATATACGGAGAGAGAGAGGCAGAGAGAGAAAAAGCTCCCTGAAGAGGGAAAGCCCCAGCAGCCAGTAGCTGTTTGGATTTGCCTGGCGCTGCCTTTCTTGCTTTGCTCCCAAGGAATACCTTTAATGGGATCAATTGCTTCAGTTCCTTTATAATCAAGTTCACCGGAAAGGCAGCCTCAACTTATTATGGGCAACTGTGTGAAGTCTCCACTGAGAAACCTCTCTAAAAAGGTATGTTCCCCGAATAAAAGTGCGCTGTGCATTTCCAGCCCTGCTTCTTGGGATGGGTGACATCGTGGGCAGATGGGAATGGGAGGTGGGAGAAACACAGAGATGAGTATGAAGGGTTCAGCTCTCTTCACTAGACTTTTTCTGTAAGAGCTGCTCATGCAAGTGCAGCCAGTAGAGCCCAGGATGCTGAGAGCCGTAATGTGTGTAAATAAATGTGTGTGTAGGCTCACGTCCTGCTTGCTGTGTGTGTGCGGCTCTCCTCTGGGTACAGGCAAGCATGTGCTTGTTCATGTGCACGGTGTGCTGGCACACTCCTGTCAGGGCATCTTGATGTGTGTGTGAGTTTGTGCGTGTGCACATGCTTCAGATGAGAGGTATCTTCATGAGTAATCAATGTGTCATGGGTGTAGAGACGTATATCCATGTATGTGTGAAGGGTCACGTGTTGTCATTGGTGTGTAAGAGTATGTACACCTCTGAGCCCATCTGAGGTATGTGTGTGTCCTTAGCTCTTTACATCTCTACATAGGCATCCCGAGTGCCTGAGCAGGTTTGTTTTGAGTGCATAAGGGGGGAATTTCTGTGTATCACACACATACCCCTGCTCATACGGTGGTCTGTGTGTGCTCACCTGCTAGAGAGTGCTAGCACCTGCTAGTGCATGTCCTCACAGAAGTCTGTGTGTAGGCATGCGCGTGTTTTTATGTCTATCCATCCTTGCATATGCACATAATTCGTTTTCTTGGTGTGTGTTTGGGTACGGAAGCATGTTTTTCTCGCTGCTTTGTCTGTCCATGCAGCTGTTTGTGACTGGATACACTGGGCCCTGGCTATGTGTTCACGCATCAGGTTGCAAGTCAGCATGGCCCATGTGTCTACATGCTTGGGCCCAGCTGGACTTCATCTGCAAGCTGACACGTGTATCTGTTAGACTTCAGCCTGCGGTCTGCTCTGTGCTGAGGTTTTATAGTGGTCCCAGGACAAATTAGATTCAGGAATAATTCTGCTGTTAGGGACTTGGTTGAAATGGGAACGACATGCCCCAGAAACATTTCTGGTTTGACTGAGGAAGATCTTACAGCACTTTGTACCTGTCAGCCCCATGGGTCTCACTTGGCATTGCTGCAAATCTAATACCTCAGCAAAAAGTTACGCGGTTCACTGTCCGTAAATGATAAAGTTATGCTGATCATCCAAAGTATTGCAATGAGGAGCTTCTGTGGAAACCTTGACAATAGTGAAATGCCACTGCCATCAACATGCTCCATCCAGGAGACCTTGCCACCTGGGAAAGCTCCTCTGGGAGGGAGCTGTTTGGGAGAGGACCTCCCTAGCAGAGTGTTTCTTCTGGTTGGATGTTTGCCTCTTCTGTGTAGAAACACAATTTGCTTGTTATCTTGGCTGCTGTAAACAAAGCCAATAATGGCACAGTGCTGCTGCAGGGCATCTGGGTTACTTGATGAGGAAATTCATCACCAAACAGTTAGGCAGTGCTGAGACCAGTCCCTAGGTCAGGGTGACCTGCAGGGAGATGTAGAAGTAGTTGAAGTTCACTCACCCAAATATTGCACATAATATTGCACAATACTGCACAAAAACCAACTTGGTTGCTTGTAGCTTGCCTCCAACTTGTAATAAAAGGAGCTGGCTGCAGCTGTTCAAGGCAATTGCAATTAAAGTCTGATGTGTAGCCAGGCTGCTTGAATCAAAATGGATTCAAGAGCTTGTAAATTCTGTGTCTTCAGTCTTTCAGGTAAGTTATGCATTCTTTCCTAAAAGCTGCTTTGAATAACTCACTTTGTGTCTAGTTACAAGACCTAGGATGTCAGGACTGAAGAGTTGCAAAGCTGAATTAGAGAATTTCTCAGACATCACTCCAGTGAACTATGAAATAAGGCTTCACACACTCATCCTGATAAAGTCCTGGTACTCTGCCATTCTTTTGATCGCAACACACATGAATATAGTGGAGATCGGTCTTAACATTGCACAACTTCACTTGGCCGTTTTATGATCCCAGTCATTTTTCTCAGATTTTACCTTGAGCAAACTCATTTTGCTGAAATGTAAAAGAGGAGGGACTGCAGACAACGTGTGTGAAAGCTGCTCTTAGATGACAGTCTGAACCCTTGAATACATGATTTCAACCAAAAATTTAGGATTCGCTCCCAGGCACCAGCTGGCTTGGTCTGGGTCTGGCTGACAACAGGGTATCTTGCTTGTTCAGGCTTTGATTCCATGTCTGTTGTTGGAAGCTTCCGTTTCCTATTATCACAGTGTCTCCCCAGTGATCGTGGAAACCATCCTGGCTGCTTTTCTCTCCGAGGGACGCTGCAGTTGGGATGGAGGCCCCTCCTGGCTTGCTGTTCTGCAAAGCCCCTCTGACACACAGGCAGGAAAATTAAGTGAATCCTGGTGTGCTTCTGCTGTGCAGAAATTAAAAGCCTTGGCATGCAGGTCCTTCAGTTTGCCACTCTTCTCCACCACTTGGGCCGTCTCAAGATCAACCGGGTCTCCTCCTACTCCATACTCTGCTGGTCTGACACAGCCAAGTGCTGGACTTGGCCAGGAAGGGTAGTGGTCCTTTGCTCAGGGAAGGGACTGGGAAAGCCTGATCTTCCCAGTCATATCCTTACATTTTCTTTGACATGCACACTGCTGTTTGCCCTCTAATGGGTGGCTGACATTCCTTTGCCCAATACCAATATCACAGCTCCCTTCCCTGCCCTGCTGCAATGTAGAAAGAGCATAGTGAAGGGAACTTGAGTGGGTATTTGCAGGAGAACCTGTGAGACTGCTGGCAGAAGGAACACTGAATACCATAAATCCTGCCTACAGTGTCAGGGCAGGCAGCCCCTGTTGGGGTCTTGCTGAGCCATTCACCTTGGTGTTCTGGCACTGCAGCAGTTTGTCTGGTCACAATCCTCAGTGGCTCTTGGCAACTGTTTTGTCAAACTGGCAACCTCTATTGAGACAGAAAAATAATGGGATTACTATTATGAGCTCTATAGCTTGGTAATAAACTATTGACTGGAAGGGTCAGCAAACAAACATTTGGGGCTGTGAGGCTTTGCATCCTTCATGTGGCTTCACTGGAATTAAACACAGAACCAAGGTGGGCTATTTAAGTGATTAATATTATTTGGTATATTAAACTGAAAAATGTGCCAGGAAATAAAGCTGATAATTTTGAAAATACATTGCACTGATGTCATAAAGCTATGTAGTTCAACACAGATGCCTTGACATTTAGCTGAGCTAGTAATATGCCATTCGTGGATGGATGCTCATCTTTCAGTTTTTTAAAGACAAGTGTCCTGTGTGTCAGAATTAATCAGAGACAGATGCCTTTTTCATCCATGACTGCAATGAAAATGCTTTTCCCCTTCATTATTTTCTTTCTCCATGTCTTGCTTTTTGAGTTGTTTTTGTTTTGATGCTTGATATTCACATGACATTATACATGAGCAGATTGGTGTAAGACTGTACAAAAAGGTGAACTGCAAACCATGCATGCCATGTAATAGCACATGGCAGACACAGCAAGTAGATACAATAGTCTCAGACAAGCGTGAATAGGGGGTGTTTGTGTCTGGTCTTTTAGCCAAAAAAGGTACCTCAGGCTTTAAGGAAAGGGTTAATAGAGACAATGACAATTGACAGAGCTTCTCTGATCACCCCTGGGAACATTGGCTGTAAAAGTAGAATCATTCCTGAAGAGGAATCTGATGTATGATTAATGTTTATTCTGTAAAACCAAGGGTCCTGTGGGTTGTGTTGGCTTTTTATAGCTGCATGGGAATATCAGGATAAGTGGTTTTTTTGCAGAGCCAGGGAATTGCATTTCTATAAAAGGAAAGCAGTGCCTCCTTATAAAATCCAGTGCTGGATTCTGTTCTGGAGCCTTAGCTTAGCAGGACGTGTGCACTTAGAAAAATGTGCAAATGCAAACAGACAAAAATGCGGTGCCCGTGCCTGGTCTCCACTTTGGGACTGTCAGTGATTAGAAGAGGCCAGGGCAGTTAGTGCCTCAAAACCGTGAGGATGTAACTAATTAGCAGCAGCACAAGCAGTGCAAGCCTGCAGTTGGCAGAGCCACCTGATGCTGTAAACGGTCCTCTGATAACTTGATAAAGTGTGTGATGCTGTGTTGCTGAAATGTAACGTGGAGCCTGTGCAGTGGCTTTGTGCGGGCTCTGCCTGATACCCTGGGGATGCCCTGGCCAGGCAGCTTTGCCCTGGACACGGGCTGGCACACGTACTGTTAAGTTGGGATGTGCTTGTCCTTTGCAGCTCATTCAAAGCATTGTTAACTCTGGGGCTGATTGTGGGAGTGTGGCACTTTGGGCTGTGTTTTGGTAGATGTGAATAGTGCCGAGAGTTTGATGTAATTTCAAAGCGAAATTCTCGTGGTTCGTTGTACTTCTATCAGCTTTTGAAAGTGAGCTCCTGGACTTACTGCTTCTGTACAAATCCTAATAGACTGGTGGGGGGGGAGGGCGCAGTGTGCACCAGATGAAGGAAATTTAGCAATTATGTCTCTGCGAGGTGGTTCAGTAAAACTTCAGAGGAACGAGATGGGGAGGTAACATCCTCTGTTGTGTTGTTTGCTTGCTGCTGGTTGGCTGGGAAGATCCGCCATGACGAGAAGACGAGCTATAAAGCTGTCCAGACGAGCGAAGAGGGGTCGTCGGCTTGCGAGTACCAGGGTCCGCTCATGGTGCTGGCCCAGAACTGCGCCGTCATGCACAACCTGCTGGGGCCAGCATGCATCTTCCTGAGGAAGGGCTTCGCAGAAAACAGGCAGCCTGTACGTAAGTTACACCCAGCCGGGCGAGACACACACAAAGCCATGTGGACGTGAGTTGGGGATGCGGAGCCGCCCCTGTGCTCTGTCTGTGTGGAGCTCTGTAACCCCCAGCCCTGTGTCTCGAGCATCCCGGCTCCAGCTCCAAGTGCAAATACAATCACAGGCAAATGTCTAACCTGAAGGATGTGCAGATACCCTTGCGCCTAAACACTAGGAAGGAGGATTCTAAAATTGCAGCTATGGAAGGCAGATCCAAGCCTACACTCAAGTAGCCATAATCATATAGACTCAGGAGAAGGTCTTAGGACTTCAGGACTTGCATGATCATATGGACTCAGGAAGAGTCCAGTGCTCAAAGCTGTTATTCCAGAAAGACACCTATCTCTCTTTCCCAGAGGCTCAGATTAGTATTTAAGGCCTAAGTAGCTAGTTAAATGCAAATCAGGGCATCTGTATTGGGAACAAGCTGTCCATATTTGATACTGTTCCTGTCAGTTCACAGTGAGCACACTAGTACCGGCAGAAATAAGCAGGCAGCTGCCTCCTCATGGATACCCAAATACAATCTCTTGCACACTGTCATACCCAGCCTGACACTGCAGCAATCCCAGCCAATTAAACTGAGGAACATCAGGCTGTCCTCATATTTGCAAATAGTGCCAGGCTACCAAATGCTATTACCCACCCACACACAGAGAGAGAAATAGCAAAACCACGTCTATTCATTCAGTCACACCTATTGTAACTGTCTTCATATGCATTTATATGCAAACAATAGAAGTATGTGCTTGTATGAATGCACCCCAATATTGTGTCTTTACAAGAACTAAAACATATTTTTGCACCCAAACATTCTACTCCTACAGTAATGTGAACTTAAAGACAAACAGAAACACATGATTAACACAAGTTTTATGGATATGTATGAGTGAATATGTGCATTGTCAGATATTCACCCAGTGCCTTCCCCGTTCTTGTGGTGAAACAAAGCTCACCCCAATTACCTCAGAACCAGAGTTTTATTGCCTCTGTAAGAAACCTCTGTCTTACTTGTGTGTTGATATGGTCGTCTACAGCCATAGGAGACACGTAGGTCTTTATTTCTGAAACCTCTTCTTCAACCAACAACTCAAAAAAGAGTCACTATGTGTCACTATTGATCAAAGGGCTTTTGTTCTTCCTAACCTTCAGCCACTAAGTGATCACATTGTCCCTGTCCCAGGTCACTGAAACATGAAACACACTCTCAGACAAGCACACTTGCTGACCTGCACAGAGCCACCTGTCATAGGAGATGGATCCAGCTTCCTAGTGGACAGCTGGACAGGTGTCCATTCTGCTTAGGCCATGGAAGCTCACTGTACCCTAAGAGGTCTCAAAATAGGATTAGTGATGCCTCTAAGTACCCTGATGTAGAATAAGTGTATCTAATAAACAGCTTTACTTTTATTGACTCTCTAGAGCAACAGGATTTATTGTGCATAGAACAGAAATAAATGAGGGTAAGACCATTATGTATAATGGACTCTCTGGGGGTCACTTCTGCTCATATCTAGGATCTAAACTCTTGGAACAGTTTTATTCCTCTTCCCATATGCTCTCCAAAAGCTTTAGAGTGATTCAGCCTATTTCATCCCAAGCAATTTTAGTCCTTAATCATTTTAGGGGATCTTCTTTCACATTTAAAACACAAAACCTCTTCATGACGTTGGTTATCACTTGAGTTAGATTTTTGGGGGGACATAATCCCTCCCCCTCCTTCTGCATTTGCAGTCTGTGGCTCTCTGATGGCAGAATATTCATGTACAAAGATCTGCTCAGAGCCCTGCAAACACAAATGCTTTGGTGTGCAAAATTAGACTGGTGCTGAAGCCCCCACTTCTGACAAGTGTCACTGATGTTAGTTGCAACGTGGTCATCAGTGATGGAGGAGGAGTGAGACGGTCTTGTGAGGACTGTGCTGGAGGAAGGCCTGGGTCCTACCGTGGCCACTCTCACAAGACAGCAGCTACCACGGGTGAGTCACAGCACCCTTTGCACCATGGCGCTGGCAAACACAGCCACTCTCTCCAGGAATTAGTGTTTGCAATCTCTGGAATAAAGTGTACAAGGTGCTGGAACTGATCATGGGTGGTTTCCTTCTGTTATTTTATCTAAGGCAGGAGAGCAATTGTGCCTCCTGCATCCGGTCTAAGGAGTTTGAATTGTTTTATTACTTGGTGTTGATGAAAGCAGAACAAATGGGATGACATGTTTGAAAATACCCGATCTGTGAAGGATGAAACAGCAGAGCCAGCTCGCTCCGACAGTTCCATCCAGCACAGAGATGCCTCTGGGAAGGTTATGAGTGGCAAGCTGGTCATTTCTCTGGCACAGCCCACTTCTGCACAGACATAAACCAGTGTGTGTCCTAGTTTGCTATGCATTCTGAGCAGCTGCCATTAGAGTTTCCAGAGGAGCTTGTGGTTAAATAGCAAAGGATCATCCTTCTCAAACTGATCAAAGGCACCGTCTCCAGGGACATGTGGTGAGGCTGGAGGACACCTGGAAGGCAAGGAGAAACTCCCCGTGGTTGAGGGGAAAAGCCGAGAGTGAGACGACAAAAGAGATCGTGTTTCTGTGTTTCCAAATTCTCAGATGTTTTGGATTTGCCTGGGAGCCATGAGAGGAATTAGAAAGGGCATTTAAACCAGAAAGCAGTGCATTTCCATGCTCGTCTCTTCTTCCTGGTGCAGTGTTGGAACTTTCCTAAACTCTTTTATATCCTCCCCCTTCTTCCAAGAAACTCAAATTGGATGTTTGAAGTTGCAGTGTTTCCTGAACATGGTGAATCCTTGTCCTGTTTCATTTGTAGATGACCTTGATGATGTATATGTTGTGTGTCTGCCTTCATGCCTGGTTTCAAAATGCTTGTGTATGGAGTTGAGGCTGGGGGGAAGCAGGAAGTTCCTACCTTTATGTGGAGACAGACTGTAGGAAATGTCACTGGGACATTGTGAGAGAGCTCATGGCTTTTGCTGTCCTGCCAGAAGGACAGAGATCAAGCAGTGATCTGAGCAGATGATGGTCTAGACCTGCTGATTACAAGAACTGCTTCCAGCTGTTTTGATCTGTGTGTGTCAGCAGGAGCAGCAATAGAAATACAATCAGAGCTCTAGAGGAGATCATAACTGCTGCAGGGACAGTCTCTGCTCCAGAACTTGGTGCTGGGTAATGATGTAGGAACTTTGTGAAGGTGCCAATAGTACCATCAGGTGGGGAGGCCACACATCTTAGTGTGTTGGTCCAGGTCTACTCTGTTCAGGGACCATCTGTCATTATCCCGTATCCACCGGATAAGAGGAAGGGGGCTTCCAGAGAAAAGTGTGCAGGTTAACACCCCTCTCATTGGGAAGGAGAGCTGGGAAACCTTCCTAGCTAGATGGTATTAAACATGTCATCACCTTCTTGTTTCTTCTCTCACTTTCTGGCTTGTCCCAGAACTCTTTGTACCAACAAGTGCTATTTTGAAACTATGTTTGTGGCCAACAAATGTCTTTAACATAACATGTTCTCTTTTTGCAGGATAGAGAACTGCGTCCGGAAGAAATTGAAGGTAAAATTTGTTGCATGTTCTGTGTCCCCTTTCTCCCTGCTCAGTGAAAACCTGTTGGCTGGCCCTTCCATGTTGCCCCCCATGGGTTAAAATAATTTGGGGCAAATCAAGGGAGATGTTTACTGGAATAATTCCTGGAAACCCCAGAAAAAGAAATAATATATAAAACTATAAAAGTGCTGACTGTGAAGGAATTTGCATCCATTCCAGATTCTTCAGGGATGGGAGGATAAGTAAGTAATGGGATATTGGCTGTTAGGGAACTGCTGTCCCCCTCAGCTCCCACAGAAAGTGTTGTAGAGCATGATACTATAATATGGCTCCAAGGAAGCTGTTTTACCTGCTAATCCCTACAGTGAGGGATGCTGTGAGATACAGTGAGATGGAGTTTGGGGGTAAAAGTTGGAAAAACTTACTAGTTGCAGTTTCTTTAGGGAGGACAGTTTAGGACTGAACAGATTGTGATACTTGTAGTCCAAGCAAGCTTTTCTGTAAGGAATGGGACAGCAGCACTGCTGACAGAAGAGCTTAACTTTGCTCTAGTCATTGCCTCATGCAGGGAGATCTGGTGGGAAAATACTGAGTATTTTACTCTTAGTGAGTCTGGCTTCATAAA
Source organism: Pardalotus punctatus (assembly GCA_013400915.1). Lineage (NCBI taxonomy): Eukaryota > Metazoa > Chordata > Aves > Passeriformes > Pardalotidae > Pardalotus > Pardalotus punctatus. The sequence goes on along the minus strand of VZTX01008564.1, from coordinate 29,871 downwards.
ATGCTGCTGATTCTGGGGAGGTTTCTTGGAAAAAGTATTTCAAGCTGTCACTGACAATATTTTTCTTCCATTCCCACAGAATTAAGAGAAGCCTTTAAGGAGTTTGATAAAGATAAGGATGGATTTATTAACTGCAGGGACCTGGGGAACTGCATGAGGACCATGGGCTACATGCCTACTGAGATGGAGCTAATAGAGCTCTCCCAGCAGATCAACATGAACTGTGAGTAATACACACCCAGCTGCACCTGCCTGTTGCTACTGTGCCCTGCATTATTGCCTCAGGCTCTCTTGGTCTCCAGCTGCCTCTTTTCCTTTGGATTCTTCCCCTCTCTTCTTTTGGTTCTGATTTTCACTCACTATCATCTCTCCTGTTTGTTTGTAGTCTGTAGAAGTCAATGCCTTTGTTTTTGCTTATCAAAGGGACTGTGTGGACTGTGCTGTATATGTGAAATATGAGTGGAAGGGTTGCCCTTTGTGCTTATGCTATCAGGTATAAAACTGCCCTTGATGTGGGCAGTCAGACACTGGTGCACAGGTTCTGTGTGTTGTCACATTGAAGCTGTTGTCAGATGGTGTCAGACTGAAGAGTGAGCCTGGGAAGATGGAGATGCTTTGATCAGATGGGTGATGGATGGGCTGTTGCTCTGTGGTTGTTGTTTGTGTATCTGCTGTGTGCCTGGGGATGGGCTATGGGCTGTGAGCGAGCTGCGCTAGCAGTATTGGATGGGAACATCTGCTGCAGTCATGGAAAGATGTGACAAACACATCTGATTCACTGTAACTATGTTTGTTCCCCTTGTCTTTCACCATCATTTTTTGTCACCTCTCATCTGTGGCAGTGCAGGGTATCACCCTCAGCCAGGTGGGGAAAAGCATATTTAGTGCATATTATTTCTGACATAGGGTTATATTAAAAGGACAAGTTACTTGGTCAAGAGAAGGAAAACAGCTGTGACATACGCAACCAGTCACACCCAAAAGCAGCTGATAACCCTGGCACATGAGTGCTTGGGAATTTGAGAGTGTTGCTGACAGCTCTCAGGGCACTAACAAGTAACAGAGCTAATACAATGAATAAACAGTTGGACATGCATTAGCTGCTGTAATGGAGCAGGAGTCCATCACTGCTGGAGGGCACTGCCCAGGCCATGCAGGAACATCATGCTGTGCCCTTGCCATGCCCTTTGGCACAGGCGCAGCAGAGTTGCTATAAGCACTAGAACGATCAGGCCTCTAATACGTAGTACATGATGCAATAAAGATGTGACAGTCCATGGCAGCCTAGAAGGGAATAGCTTGGGCTCATTCTGCCTCACCAATAATACAGAAAATACAGGGTAAATCTGCCTCTGCTTTTCCTTCCACTGTCCCACACCTTCTGTGCTTTGCTTCCTGGAGAGCCAAGTACTCTCTGGGGCACATAGAAGTGCAAAGTGAGTGCTGGTTTTGGCTAACTTCTGGAGTTCTTACACACAATCTTTCATCTTGTCCCAAGTGGGTGGCCATGTGGATTTTGAAGATTTTGTTGAGCTGATGGGACCAAAACTTCTAGCAGAGACTGCAGACATGATTGGTGTAAAAGAACTCCGTGATGCCTTCAGAGAGGTGAGTGATCCCTTCTGTGTGCCCCCAGAGAAGTGAGCAACACAAGACAGGATAGAGAGAAGACCCAGTGCAGAAGAGAAGAGGAGAAGGAGAGAGCAGCACAGTGGAAGACCTAGAAAGAGCCCAGTCATGCATGGAATAAGGGAGAAGCAGAGAATGTTACTAAGAAAGGGAACCCTTGAGGCAAGGAAGAGGAAAGCTGGTGCAGACACAGCATTTGCAAGGGGGTTTTGAGGAGAAAAGACAGACTGGATCCAAAAGGCACCTAAAGGAGGAAAAGGAGGGACATGGAAGGAATGGAGAAAATATAGGGAAATCAGGAGCAGGACAATACACAAACCAACCCAGAGCAAGATCTGTTTCCATTCACTGTATTTCCCCTGCCGGTATTTTTCATGTACTTGCAGTTTGACACCAATGGTGATGGGGAGATCAGCACCAGTGAGCTGCGAGAAGCCATGAAGAAACTTCTAGGGCAGCAGGTGGGTCATCGGGATATTGAAGAGATCATCCGGGACGTGGACCTGAATGGAGATGGGCGTGTTGATTTTGAAGGTGAGAAGAGATCAGTGCTTGCTGTCCATCTGCTCTGGTGTGAGTCAGAGTTTCAGATCAGAAGCTGAAGAGGAAGATTAGCATGCTCAGGGCCCAGGTTTCTGAAGTATGGAGAAAAAATAATTTCATTTTTTCAGTCAGCTGAATTGTTCATTTGTATATCATCTCTTGCTGCATCTCAGTTTTAATTGGGTCTCCATAATTCTAGCATGTTAAGAGATAGAACCTGGCACACAGAACCAGATTCTGATGCACACATGCTGAGCCTGTCATTGTTTTATGGGGCATTTTCCTTTCTTTAAATCTATTGCAAGAGCAGCTGTGAGGTGGCTGGATTGCTTTGGAGAATGCATTGCACCTTCCCATTTCCTCTGGCTCACCTTTGTTATCTGGGTTTATAGAGAATTTGTTTCTGTGCCTTTATGCCGGAAGATGGTCACATGCCAGGTGTGCTCACTAAGACTGCAGATATCTGATCTAGAGGTGTCATGTTAAATCCTAGAGATAATTAATTTCTTCTCACACTTTTCATGCCAGAAGGACTTTGAAAAATAAGAGTGGTTAGGCTACTATCCTAGCCATTAGCTGTGGCAGGAGCAATATTAATAGAGCTCAGGGTTTCTGGCAAGGAAGCAGTTGATATCAGACAGCTAAGAAGATATAAGAGCTGGAAGGTGTGAGAGTGTGGCAGGCTGCTTTTTTCCCTGGTGGAAATCCAGATGTCCCTTGCAGTAAGGGTGAAGTATAGGAACTATAGAATTAAAGTAAAATTGGCGTAAATTTTTTTTTTGGCTCAGCAGCATTTCTGGGTGTCCTATGTGACAAAGCATCTCAGTCCTCAGGATTACTGAAGCCTCTGAGGGCTTTGAAAATATTAGAACACCACCAGTGTCTTCCTAGAAAGTATCTGGTAGCTGCAGTTGTTCTAATGCACTGGCTGATTACATGACAGTAGCTCTCCTTGTTTCCCACAGCTAAATTATGTTAGACAGCTAAAATACAGGAAATGCTATCCCAGTATAATTTTCTCTGTGAGTTACCACTTTAGTTGTCAAAGGACAGCTCCATCCATGGAAAAGGAGAAGTCAAGGGGGTAATTTCCACGGCCTTCTTCTTTGCAGTCGTTAGTTCCTTGGCAATTCAAGTGCAGAATGAAAACACATTTATATTTGATGGCATTTACATTCAATTTGAACAATTGTAATTGACTTCACAAACTGCAGGGTGGTCAAGAAATAGATCCCAGGTATCCTTACAGTTTACTCATATCTTTAAAAACAAGAAGTCCTTCAAAGTAAACTTTTCTTTACAAAAATGCTGATATCTCGCAAAACTCTCATGCTTTCCCACACGGGTATCTCTGTGAAGTGGCAAGTTTACTGAGAAATCATACCATGTGTTCCGTGAAGCTACAGTGAAGGGAGATGATGCTTCCTGTAGCATCTCACAAAGAGTCGCTTGTGCAAACAAGACCGTAGGTAGCTCAGAAGGAGTCCAAGGCAATGAATTGACCTGATCTAATGCAAGGATTAAAGCCCATGTTGTGTGAGCTCTCAGGGCCAGTCTTGGAGTGCACAGATTTACTGGCAGCCTGGGGATTCCCAGTTTCACCCTGGCTGCTTGCTGTTTCCAAGGAATGTGAGCTGGGTTGGGGACTACGGGTGCCTTCTGGTTCAGGGGTGTCTTGTGTTGTTGGTTGCAGAGTTTGTTCGCATGATGTCCCGTTGAAGATTATTCTCAGCTAAAGAAGAATCAGCACCTTAGAGAGGGCAGAAGAGGACCTAGATGGAGCATCTAGCCCCGATGTTCCTACATGAAGGTTTATCGGCTGGCTGCAACTAGGACATTGCAAGATGACCTGCTGCTCCTCCCTCATGGTGGTCCCCATGCCCCTCCACCCTTTCACACTGTGAAAGACTTGCAACTTCCTATAACTGGAACCATTCCTTGAAGATGATTGCAGGAAACTGCAGAGCCAGTACTTGCCATGATGCTTTCATGGGATATTTGCAACTTTAGACTCCTCCTCCCCAGCTTTATTCTCCCACCAGCTGCTGCAAAGCAAAAGCAGGAGAAATCCTCTTGACTTGGTGGATGAGAGCAAAGCCATTGGGACTGGTGGCACCCTCAGGGCGTGCTCTGCACTTCTTGGTTTCCCTTGGTGAACCGTGTCTGTGTTTGCTGTCTCAGTGTGTGTCTATCTGTGTGGAGTTCTTTATGCTTCCCCAACACTTATTTGCATCTCCTGTGGTTATGTTTACCAAGACTAAATTCAAATATATGTCTTGCGGGGGGAAAGTGATAAATATGCACGTTGAAATTATGTGTAGCCTGGATGTCCCTGTGAGAGATGGTGGCCGGGCTGGGGGAGAAGGGCTTTGGCAGATGCACACCCCAGTGTCTGCACCAGGATCCAGAGGCAAATCCTCACCACAGGAAGGAAAGTCAGTGCTGTCCACTAAGCCTGTGTCAGGACTCTCCCCTTCCTCCTGCTGTCCCCATTGTCAAAGGGCCTGGAGGTGCTTCACGGTGAGGGCATTGTGGAGGGTTCCCATCTCTGCGTCCCTTCCACTGGCACAGGCACAGGTGAGAACCCCTGCGGTAACATGGCAAGGAGCAATGGGAGAAAGGGCTCAGAGGGGAGCTGGGTGGGAAGGGGACAGGCAGCAACAGCCAACCTCACCCTTTTCAGATAATTTCAAACACAGCTGTGAGCACATGTACAGTGGGGACATGCTGTGGGAGCTGAGGTGTAACTCCACTGGTGCTGGGGACTGGCAGGGAGCCTCCTTGTGTGGCCGTGCCCTGCTCTCCAGCCTCTTCACACTCAGAAATGCTACATGTGTCTACAGCAGTGACCATGACAGCAGCCTCCAGGCCCTACCAGCTGCTTCCAGACACATGAGACCTTATCCTCCTTTCCCCAAGACGCTCCCAACCTATCACTCCCTTCCCCTACTCTACCAGACCTACAATTGTCTCTCTATACAAAGGCTCAGTCACAAGTTGCCAGCATTAATTTCTGCTTGGCTTCAAAGGGCACCATCATCAATGTGTGTTTCTTGGTGTGACTTGGGAGCTGTTTTCTTCTCAGTTGCCTCCTTAACCAAACTGGGAGGTCAAGGACCAATATCCTCCTGCTTCCTCCATCTCAAATCTTTCAGTTCTGAGGTTCTCTTTCAAATTCTTGGGGTCCACGAATCCATGTCCTAAAGGAGGATTTTCTCTTCTGCTTTCCTGTTGCTGTGCCAACCAACATAGCTGCAGCGATGGCTGATGCTCCAGCAATGGAAAAACTATGTTTCTCCTTATATTTGTGTGTGTGTGTGTGTGTGTGTGTGTGTGCACATGCTTACTTGTGTTTGCACAGGTGTGTGCACTAGGAAGGATTTGTGTGTGTGCACATAAAAGCAAATGCAGATAGGTACCTGGGAGTGCAGCAGTGGAAGTTTGTATGCAAGTGGGTGTATGCAAACTGTGTGTGTATCTATGGAGCTGGTCCAGTCTTGGAAATGTGGGTGTGAGCCAAGAAATGGGAAAATGGATATTTACAGATCTCCATGTTTACTGGCACAGCAGCTGTATTGTGGTTAGGAGATGAGGGTGATAAACTGAACAGAGTCCAGAGTCCTGGTACGCTATAAATGTGTTTAGGGTAATACTGGGGAGGGGGAGCCATGTGCAGGCTCCAAAGGGAGTGCTGGTACACATATGTGCTTTACTTACATTGGAGCCCGTTGAGGAAGGACCTGCTTGTGCATGCAGAGCAGGAGGACAGCTGTGCTGCTGCCTGTGTGCTGCAGAGTGCTGTGCCTGCCTGTGGGCACTGGGGACAGCTCTGGGCATATGCCTTGTGCCACAGCCAGCCTGCATGAGCCTGATGGACAGAGGCCACAAGCGTGGTAGCTGCCACTGCCTGCTCCTTCCCAGACCCTGTCCTGAGCAGTTGCATCTTTTGCCCACAGCATCAGATGGCAGGACAGTCTTCATTTGAAACAGTAACCCCCTTTCTAGAGGATGGACTGAGCCACAGTGCACATCATGGTGGCTGGGCCATCTTCCCTGTAAACTACGGACATTTTCACTTAGGCAGGTCCCTGTGTTAGTACTGTGCCAGAGCTCTGCCTGTCATCCCAAAAGTACTAGGCAAAGGGTGGCTGCAGGACAACTTTGTGTCATTGCAGAGGCAGTCCTGGAGCCACAGCTACTTCTGAGGAAAGCTGAGTCTGCCAAATCATCTATAGCTCTTTTCTGCCAGGTCTCACCATGATACAGTGAACAGGTCAGACAGGGCAGGTCTCAGAAGCTTTTTTCTTTTCTTCCAGCAGAAGCTCTTGCTGCCAGCCTGATTTTACTTTCACAACAAACCTCGAATAATCCCAGGGAGTTTTACTATTTTCTTGTGTAGATGGGGCAGAGATTAAAGATCCAATCTACATAATCTAATTCTGGAGATAATCCTTTTGCTCTCATCTCCAATTTGGTACCAGGGAGGCTTCAAAGGAGCTCTACATTGACAGGGCACAGCTGGTCCCTTGTGGGCACCTGAGCCTTGTAGCCCTGTGCCATTTGGGAGGTGGCTCAGGCAGTGGGGCTGGCTCACACTGGCTTCTTAGATGTCTCATAAGCCATGAGGCCTGCTTCTGACCCACACATCTTTGCTGTTCTTTTTGGACATCCCAAATCCTGATCACATTTTCCAGCAGGAAATGGCTAATGCCTTAAGCATGTGCCCCTCATCGCTTGTGAACAATCAGGGCTGTAGGTAGACCAGGCAGGACTGATTCAAGACTGAGTCATTTTGGCACAGCTGCCAGGGGACTGGGAGAGATCAAGGGATTGAGAAGATGACCCTGAGCCTTTCACTTGTAGGTTACTGGTGTAAATCCAGCCTGCATCAAGGGACTGACTGATGGCTCAGTGGATTAGTAACAGGATAGAGCCTTTGACATCTGGGGCACAAGCTGGCATCAAGTTGCTGGTGACTGCAAGTATCGATTTGGGGTGGCAGTGTAGGACACCACAGACACAGGCCAAATGGTGTGTCTGCTATCCTCTGTCAGGGGCTGTGACCAGCCTGTAAGCCAGGGTGAGGGCTTCTCCTGTCCCCAGATGAGCACAGCCACTGTCCCTCCTCACTGCTGCTCAGTTAATCCATCTTGCTTTGTGATGGGCTGCTGGTTCTTGGGAAATGATCATCCAGGCTAGTTATTAGAAAATGCTCTGCCTGGGGACAACTGATAACACTCAAAGTGTTTATGTGCTTGAGTTGTGCTCCTGACCCACACATCGCAGTTTAAAGTGTAGGATTAGGGAGGATCGTTTGTAATCAGCACAAATGAGCTCTAATGAGGCCTCCCTTGGCCTTGCCAACTGGACAGCATTGTCCTGGCCACGGCTGCTTGCACTCTTTTGGTCACAGAACTTGGGGGACACCCAACAGGTCACAAACACAGCAGGGATACAGGAGATTAGCCTGGATTTGATCAGATGCTGCCAGATCTTGGGTCTGTAACGCTGAGATGATTTGCCAGGAATCAGTGTGAGCTGGCTCAATCTGGAAAGGTGCTAAGCGTGCGCGTTTGATGCTACTAATCTGGATGCCGTTTCCTAAGGCACCCTGTAGTTTCAGGAACCCCTTCCTGATAGCAGCGCTGGTGTGGGAGTGCAGCAGTGCCATGTCTGCCCTGGCCCAATTATACCATGAGCCCAAGAACTGATGTTACAGAAGCAGGAATATGCTTTGGGGGACAACTCCAACCTGGGTAGAGCAGACTGGGGAGCGGGGGGTGGGTCTTTACCGCTCGAACCTGAATATAAAGGCTGTGCATTCCCCCAAACAGTTCACTTCTCCAAGACTGTGTCTGGTTAAGAGGTACGGACACAGAAGTGCATTATAAAAGTAACAAACCCGTTTAATTCTCAGTCTGCAGCACCAAGTCTTTATTTATAAAAGCAGATGTTTTGTGGAAGACTTGAATTAATAAAACATCACTGGGACTTAGAAGCAGGCACTGCTAATGCAGCCAGTGCCAGGAGCACAGCCCTGAGGCCTGCCAATATCTGATGCCTCAAGGAACAGAGTGATCAGACAGAAGGGCAAACATTAAGTTATTTGCTCCCTACCGTGTAAGGAGTGAGTTTCACTCGACCTCCATCGGGAATATCTCACTCCAGCCACCCAAGACCTTGTCAAGGTCCTCCAAAAAAAACAACCCCAGTATCTTACGTTCTCCTATACAGTGCAAGCCAGGGAGCAGCCCGCTGGCAGTGTCACGGTCACTTCCCCGCCTTCTCCTTCACTGGCCCCTTTGCTTCTCAGGCAGATTATTGTGGTACGAGGTGCTTGCACGCCACCGGCCGCTTCGCTCCTTACCAGGCGGCCGGCAGCTGCCTCTTCCCTTACTGCATGGCAGGGGCAAACGGAAGAACCTGCGTGTTCTGCCAAGGCGGCGAACCGTGCTTGGGAGCTGCTGTTCAGAGCACAGCGGGCACAGCTACCAGGACGTGCCGAAAAGCTGCCCCCGACGGCGGCGGAGCTCCCGCTGCCCCAGCTCCGCTCCCAGCCCCTGTCCCGAGCACACAGGGTCCGCTCCGGTCCGCGCTGCCGCAGCGCCACCCGTTGCCCCGGCAACCCTCCGTCTGCGCTTCCCGCCGTCGCCCCACCGTGCTCCGCGCTCCGCCGCGCTGGAGCCCCGTGATTGGCGGTGCCGAGGGGAGGGCTCTGCCCTCCTGCGGCCGGCGCTCAGGGCTGATCGCCGGGCTGTCCCCAGAGCTGGGGAGCCTCGTCTGTCCCCGCCGCTTCTTCCTGGGGGAGCCTGTTCCACACCCCCTCGACTTCCTGAGCGGGCGGTACCGGCCCCGGGCACCCCGGCCCGCAGGGACCAGTTCCCCGCGCCGCTCTTGCCGCCGTCCCCGCGCCGCTCAGCCCAGCCCGCCTACTGCCGCCGCTCATTGGCCCGCCGCCTCATGAATATGCAGTTAAGGGCCAGTGGCTGTCTAATGGCAGGCGGGCAGGTAATTCATATTCGCGTTTCGGCTCGCGGATTGGTCGGTGCTCGCCCCGCCCCGGCAGCGGTGTAAGCCACCCCCTGTCCGCGGCAGGAAGGGGCGGGCACGGCGCCGGGAGCGCGACATGGTGGGCGCCGGTGCGCGCGGGGCGCCGCTGCTGCCGCCCGTGCTGCTGCTGCCTCTGCTACTGCGGGGTGCGGCGGGCGGCATCGCCGACAGCGTCGTCTGGGCCGTCAACGCGGGCGGCGATGCCCATGTGGACGTGAACGGCATCCACTTCCGCAAGGACCCGCTCGAGGGCCGCGTGGGCCGAGGTGAGGGCGGGGGACACGCCGCGGCCGGGGGGTTTTGGCGGGACTGCCCGCAGGGTCCCGCTTGGCTCCGCTCCGCCGGGGCGGTGAGGCCTTGCTGTGCCGGCTGGGGTCCGGGACCCGCGCACCCCTGGCGCCGTCCTGCCCGCTGCAGCCGCGGAGGGTCGGTGGGTGTCCCCGCAGGACGGCGGGGGTTCCTCTCCCCCAGGGCCGCCCGGGGACCGTCATGGCCCGAAGGCAGCGCCGGCACTGGTCACTCGCGGGATCGCGGCCACCCTCATCCTCCCGTCGGGCCCAACCGGGGCCGCATTCCCCGTCCTCGTGGCGGTGCGGGCCCGTGGCCCCAGAGGCGGCGGGATGAACCCTGCGGGATGGTGTTCCTGGCCTCGGGCTGCGGCGTTGTGTAATGCCGGAGGGGAAGTGGCTGCGCCAGGGCTGGAGGGGGATTTCGGCTGCAAAGGCGGCGGGAGCGGTCAGGCTGCCAGCCCGGCCGCGTGCGCCCGCCGGTGTCCTTTTTTCTCCCGTTTGCCACCGAAGAGCCCGTGTTCCACAGCAGGATCCGCCGGTTCGCAGCCCGGTCTGCAGCGCCCTCGGTGCAGTGGGAGCACGCTTTGCCAGCCCTCTGCAGCCGGATCCGGGTCGCGCACGATGTTGGCTGATGCTTGCAGCGTTCTGGTCCCGACAGCGAAGAGCACAGGCTGCTCGCTGGAGCCCCGGTGCTGGGCCCTGCAGGGGGAAGGTGCAGCTGGCTGGTCTGCTCCATGCCCCCGTCCCGGCTGGGTGTTCAAGGGCAGGGACTCGAGCAGAAGTAGAGGCAGATGGGATATCATCGGCTGCTCTATCTACCAGGTCTCCCAAACTAACTTCAGTCTAGATCTTCAGTCTACCATTTAGAACAGGATGGAGAGCTAATATTGCACTTAGGTTACCTTTTCCTACTTCCCTGGAGACCACCACAGTTTGAACTGTGCATGTTTCTGATAACTGGTGCACCAAAACTTAGTCGATTCACTAATGTGCTTAAAAGCTAGCTGTGCTGAGCTGCTCTGCTGTCAGTTACAGGTGAGTGGTGGACTGTGGAGAAGATGAGCTCTCTGTTGGCTTTTGAGTCTAACCTTTGCTGTTTCCATATAGGATGGTGAGGATTTTCCTGTGCTATACAGCTGGAGATGCTGTTGCTTACCCTGCATAAGTGCCATCCCAAATGGAGAGCCTTTTGGGCACAGTGGATACAGCGGAGGTCACATTTAAATTCTAATACAGTTTTTCACACCCGTGGAAGCTGCTGGCCCAATTGCACCCCTGATCACTGTAGGTCAGCTTCCCTTTGTAGACCACTCACATGTGTGACTTGAATGTCCTTGTGGACTTGAACTATTTGAGTTGAGAAGAAAAAAAGGTCTTTTTCAAGCACATTGTGACATGCACTTCCTTTGTGGAAAGCCTGTGGTGTCTCCTCTGAGCAGCAGGCGGTTACAGTAATCCTGCTTCAGCCAGTGGTGCCAGGCACAGTGGAGACTTTACCCCTTTGAGCTCTCAGCTGCCTTTCCCTCAATGGCTTTTTATTGCACCATTGTTCGTTTACTCTGGGCTCCTCTCTGTGTTGATAGACATGTAAGGACTACAGCAGAAATATATGGCTGACTGGGAGGAAATGACCTAGGGATAGTAATTCTGGGCTGTACTGCCTCTGGGCAAATTAAAACCTTTTTTTTTTCCCCAAGCCTCTATTCAGCCGCTGTGCCCTAAAGGACTGAGTGTGCTCATGGCAATTACAGAATAGGCGGGTGCCAAACACAGTTGAGTTACAGCTTGATGTGTACTGCTTGCTCCCAGTGAGTGCCCAGTGTGCTGCAAAACCCAGCTTCCCTCCACAGCTCTGTCAACAGAGCTCTGACATGCAGGACAGGTCTTCCTCTCCAGTTACCTTCTTGGCTATTAAAGGACTTTCTTCCTGTGTAGGCTTTCCTTTAATAGGGGCTGACTTCTGTGGAGTCCTTGGTTTGATATCGCTGTAATCTGTAGCTGGCCAGAAATACCTGCGTGGGAGGACAGGTTAAACTTTTCACCCTCTGTGTTTCTGGTGATTAGAGTCTTCAGCCTTTATACCCAGGTTCGAGCGGTAAAGAGAAGTGGAAGATTGCCTGAGCAGCTCTGTGTGAAACAGGAGACTAAGAACTGGCATTAATTTCGTTTCACTCATTTGCATTGGCTCTGTCGTTGGTAATGTGCGGCGGGTTAGTAGTTCTTGCTTTGCCTTGGCCAATGCAATGTCTGTTCCCATGGAAATGGGGGTGGAAGAGGTAAGTGTCAGCAGAGAACTTCATCTGGTTCAACTTCTGTCTGAAGTGCCAATGGACAGATGGTGCCCACGGTCTTCCCTCCTGCCCCTGCTTCGCTGGGGAATTGTTTGATGTGCAGCTCTGGAGGCATTGCATCAGTTTGCATTTATACAGGAGCCCTGACACAATAGCATACCAAGTGGGCTAAAGTTTTTGAGGGCTGCTGTAGAGACGGTAAAACACTGAAAAGAGGCAAATTTTGTGATTTCTCTTATTTTGTCAGTTACTGCCCAGTTTGGGAGTGTTTGGGCCCTTCTCAGGGGGCTTTTCAGATGCCTGCAGACAGCACCCATTTCAGCTGGGTGGCTCTGAGAACATCAGCTGATGGAGCTGCTGGTGCTTTTGAAACCCTTGTGTATCTTTCTTGCTTCCTTCATCCTGTCTTCATGCTGACAGGTGTCATTGGGCTATGGTGAGAAGAAGGGGCTTTGTAAGATTCCTAATGCTTCTGCCATTCCCTAGGTTCTTAGTTGAGGCAGATGAGTCTCTACACCTGATGGCATCAACTGCTAACTTCAGATCTGTTGTGTCAATGAGTTAAGTCACTCCTATGCAGACCGTTCTAGTTTTGTGCTTGGAATTTGAACTTTGAAAATATTGTAAGAATATTCTAGATGGTTTTTTCCTCTTTAAAGCAAGAGCCAATGGTCAAGTCCTTTGGCTTTGTGTAATGTTTGTGAAACAGGCTCTTCTTTCTGAAATGGTGTGAGTGAATTTACTGTGTCTTAGACTGCAGCAGGTCTGCAGACCCATTTTCCTACATTTCTTGGGGCTTTGGCTAACTGTGCTTCTGCTCCAGTAGTGCCGCCACCTGGTCAGAGCAAGGAGGGGAGGCAGGTCTGACAGGGCATAAGTGCTAATGCCACTTACTGAGTTAAGCACTTCAAGAGTATATAAAGTGTTCCTTCCTCAGAATGTAACCCTTCCTCTCAACTCCTTTGTGCTTGAAACCCAGCTTCTGACTACGGTATGAAACTGCCAATCTTGCGGTCCAACGCGGAAGACCAGATTCTGTACCAGACAGAGCGTTACAATGAGGAAACCTTTGGCTATGAAGTTCCCATCAAAGAGGAGGGTGACTATGTGCTGGTGTTGAAGTTTGCAGAGGTCTATTTTGCACAGTCTCAACAGAAGGTAAGCAATAGCTCCTTGTGTGTCTCTGATGTGAGTTCCTGGCTAAGACTGTGTGTGCTCAGGTTGTCTCTGCTGCTCTGCATGCCAGAGGAAGGAGTGAAGTGAAGGAAGGCACTAATGGTAAACTTTGTTCCTAACCTCTCACAGGCTCTGAACCTTTAGAGCTCTCTTCCACATTCCAGCTATACAGTTTGACCGGAAGACTTAATTTCAGAGTGTTCAAACAATCATGAGCAGCTAAACATAACTAGCAATAGAGTTTTACGACCTATTTAGGCTGTGCTGGCTTTGAGAAGTTTTTCTTCCCTTCTCTTGAACACTTATTTCTGACTTGACAGCATGGTTATGCCAGAGGAAGTGTTGCATAGATTGAAGCAGGGAGGTGATCTAGGTTAAATAGCCTACTCGAAACAATTTTTATGAATGTAATAAGACTTGATACTGGTTCAGTCTGATCCTGAAAGCACAGAGTTAAATTCAACTGCTTTTTGCTCTTTAGAGAAGAATAATCCTTGTCCACTTTTGAAATCCCTCATGTACAGAAGTAGAAACAGAAGCAAACAGAACTCGAAGCTCTGTGATAAATTGGGGTAGGAGTGGTTTGTGTTTTAGTCTGGCTTTCCTCTGACTCCGTCAGCTTCTTTAAGGCTGATCTCCTTAAGCACTGTGCTGCCTTCCTGCCAGAGAAGTATTTCAGGGAGCAGAACTGGTGGGGCTGGCTTACAGAATGGATGCAAAAAGCAGCCTCAGATTAAACTGAAGGGCTGAGGCATCTTTGGTTCCTCTTCCTTCATGTGGTTCTGCTGGGATTCCCCAGGTGCCACATGAAGTTTGAGTCATTACAGCCCTGAGGAGGACTTTCACTCTGAATTCGCAGATGTGGTTAGCAGTTAAACATTTTACCTCCTTCAAACCCTGTGTTCTTCACCAGCTTGTTTCCTCTTCTCTGTTCTGCTGCAGGGTGTTAGTTAGAAATGGCTTCACTCCCTAGGGTGTGGTGTGTCACAGCCGCCCTGAGGTGGTAGGAGCAGGTCTACAGACAGGAAAAAAGTTGTGAAAGGGAAGCATGAATAAACGAGAATAAAACTGTGCTGTCCTCAGATCTGAACAGCAGATGTAGGGGGTATTTTAAAAGGAAGAGGCAGATTTCAGGGTATTTGAAAGCATTGTCAATGCTTCAGTGTCCTTACCTGGCTGCTTTTGGGTTCTGAATCCTTCCCAAAGGAGTGGGCCAGTGCATGTTACAATGGTTTTTGGTCCTGGGTGCATAAAAAGCAGAGACCTTTCCTGTTCTGTTCCCGTTTCAACTGTCACGTGCCCAAATCTGTTCTGACTCTGTCATTTCTTCCACCCTGAAGGTATTTGATGTTCGCTTGAATGGCCACGTGGTGGTGAAAGACTTGGACATTTTTGACAGAGTTGGACACAGCACAGCTCATGATGAAATCATTCCCATGAGTATCAAAAAGGGAAAACTGAGTGTCCAGGGAGAGGTTTCAACATTCACAGGAAAGCTCCACATTGAGTTTGTAAAGGTAATAAGCTTTTCAGGGCAGAGCCCTGATCTTCCCTATCCTCTTCTTCCCCAGTCATGTGGTGCAGCTGTGTGCGGGAAAAGTAGAGGTGTTGGTAGGTGGGGAGACCATTCCTTGTCTCAGAGCTGCAGCACTGACTGCTGGCTTTGTTTTCTCTAGGGCTACTATGACAATCCAAAAATCTGTGCCCTATACATCCTGCAAGGAACAGTGGAAGGTAAGCACAGTTTCTGAGCCAGAAGGCTCTTCCCCCTTGGAGAGCAGCCTGTTGCTTCTCAGACTATGAGATCATAGCTCTTGCTGACCCACATCTGCCAAAATTGTTTCTCTTTCACTGAGTTCCCACAGAGTGCAGTTGCAGAGTGAAGTAGGTGTGTACTGTCTTCATTCTGCTCCAAGTCACAAAGCTGTGTCATTTTGGAATGAGAAAAATCAATTTGTTTCGGAATTTCCTGTATGTGGGGTAGAGGAGAAGGGAACATGTCTGGTCAGTCTCAGCTTATAGCTACAGATAAATTCCCTCTGGCCTTGGATGTCAGCAGCAACCCTACAGACAAATAATTTATAGTTATTTTAGCTAGTGGTTAAGTATTCCTTACCTGGAGCTTTGTTTTGCCCTTTCAGCTTGAGGACAAGGCAGTGTTTTTTTCCAGATATCAGTTCCTCTGGATAGCTCTGGGGAGTGCTAGAAAAGTCCTTGTTCTTTCATCACCCTTTTTATAAGTAAACTGGAATTGAAGCCCCTCAAGCTCCTGAATTGGGAGGGTTTAAGATCCCTCTCTGACCAAAACATCAGTTTGCTTTACTATTAGTTGGGGATTGTCAAATGCTGCTGAAGATTTGGTAAGAGCCTCACGGCCAGGGGCACCTGCAGCTCAGGCCCCAGGCTCAGAAGGCTGGATTTGAGTGGGGCTGGGCCATGCTGCTCTCATACCTCTAGGCTTGGGGGGTGCAGTGGTGTGGAGTAGGACTGTTCATGAAAAGGATTGTTCCCATTCCTGTTTGCACCTGTATCTGCTGGTCCTACAGGCAGCAGGTGCTTCTTGACTAGATCTCACTGCGCAGCTGCAGTATCTGAATGTGTGCTCTAAGTGCTTTTGGGCATTAAATTCTCTGTGTGACACAGATGGTGTGGAAGGATGTAGTTTTTCTGCAGGCTGGATCCTTGGATGTTCTTACCTCACGTAGAAAAGAAATAGTGGTGTGATCCTCTGTGAGGGAAGATGTTCCTCTCTTCTGGGGTGTTCTGGTTGTGGTTTTGATGTGGTCTCAGGTGCCCTCTTGCCCATGTTCATGTTGGATCGGGGAGAGGGGAAGGAAGTGTCTTGAATGATCTCCCGATTTACATCCTGCCTGCTTGCAATCTTTTGTCTTGTTCAACAGATGTTCCTAAGCTGCAGCCACACCCAGGTCTGGAGAAAAAAGAGGAAGATGATGATGAAGATGAATATGATGATGGCTCCAGTGTCAAAAAACAGGCAAATAAAAACCGGGTTCAGTCAGGCCCACGCACACCAAACCCCTATGCCTCGGACAACAGCAGCCTCATGTTTCCTATATTGGTGGCCTTTGGTGTCTTCATTCCTACCCTCTTCTGCCTCTGCCGATTGTGAGAGCAAGCCCCACAGTGCATCAGCCCAGGGGCTGGGAGGGAAGGAGTTGGACCAAATATGGTTGCTTTCAATTTCTCCATATTGTTCATAATTTAAGGAAAAAAAAAAAAAAAGATGATTCATTTGGAATGAATAGCAATGAATAGCAGGTCCAGGTAAGAGGGAGCTTACCTTCCCCCTGCCAGCAAACAGCAAGGCCCTCGCCTTCTCCTTCGCACCATGTGCAGCCTCTGATTCTCCCTGGGGCATCCAAGAGTGAACTGAGTCCTGGCTGGGCGTGTATTGGGCCATTGAAAGCTGATGCTACCAGTCCTGGGCCATGTCCCACACTGAGAGAAAGCCATGTGCTGTAGGATCTCTGCCTTTACTGGGTGGAATACGGTTCCTTAAGCAGAAAAGCAGTTCTTAAAACAAGGCCAGGGTACACATTTTGTCCAGGAGCATGGAAGTGCTGTGATGCTGTTGGGTGTCAAGCGACTGTGGAGGACAGAGCCTGGCTCAGCATCTCCCTGAATGTGTGCAACACGATGTATGGTACTCACCTGCGTAAAGATACCAAGGCTCCAGACCAGCCTCCGTGGAGATGGTCCCCTCCTCAGACTGCAAGCTGCACGCACCAGGAGCAGTGGGATTTATCTGGCCTGATTTGCTGCACCAGTTGGGAGAGACTTTCCTAGTTTGGCAATTGCAGTGTTTGTTCCATCGCAGAGGGATTCTGCTGTAGCCTGCGAGAGGCTGACGGTGTTAGCGTCTGATCAGATGCACTTGTTTTCTGTATTGATTATGGCTTTCGTTTCCTTTAATATCCTTTTATTTTCAAAGGTTTTGTTTTAAGCCCAATTCCTTGTTTTGCCCTTTCTAGTAACTGACCTCTTCTTTGGAAAAAGCTGAGAATCAGGTGAACTAGAGAGGGGGGGTTTGGGACTTGTCCCTTGACCTTCCTAATGGTGAGCTCCCTTCTCCACAACTTTGAGCAACCTGTGCTGTAGGACAGAGCAGAGCAACCTAGTGGATGCTCCCTGTGGTCTTTTGTTCCCTCTGTAGGGACCAGACCTGCCTGTGGCAGTGAGAAGTGGAGCTGGTCAGTGTTTGCAGTGAGTGAGTTTGTACTTTTGCATATCCAGGCACTGTAGCAAAGGGGCAGATGTCCAGCATTTCAGTGCTGTGGGGCAAGAACTGGAAGTGAGCAGAGCACTGGAGGCAAGGTCACCTGCTTCCCCCAGGGATATTTCTGCAAGAGGTTTCTGTTTCCACATGCAGAGACTGACAGGCTGAACATAGCAAAAGCCGCTGCTGTGCCTGCTGGTCCACAGCTGCAGGCTCTGAGGAACTGCCTTCTCACAGTCTTGGACTCCAACATGTTGAGCATTTCTGGTTGGCCAGGAGGGAGGTGTCCCGTGCTGGAGCAGGATCTGTCCCAGGCAGGGCTGGGTTTTTGCAGATCAGCTTTGATGCTGCTGAGCTCTGGGCTCACAGAGTGCTTTACCTCATGCTCTCTCCATTGTCCTTTAAAGTGTTCTGTCTTTTCCCAGAGCAGTGGCACTGAGCGGTGACCTCTGTGCTGCTCTGCCTCTCTGGGCCTGCATTTTCCTTGCTGTTGTTCCTGGGTTTGATCCCCTACAGTGGCTCAGCCTCTCTTTGAGCTGAGCAGGGTCAGCAAGAGTTTCTGGCAAGGGAACTGGAGGAGCAGCCTTTTCTGTTCTGCTGAGTCCAGGCAGCTGAAGCCTTTGCTTCCTCCTAGCCCTCAAGCTGTGATAGGAGCTGTCATCTCAGGGGGTCCAGAGTGGGAGCTAGGGGAGGTGGTAAAGCACTGCTCTCTGCAGCAGTGCCACTGAACGTCACCTTTCTGATCACACACATCACTGCTATAGGCCTGATCGTAATTCTGTCTATGTGAGCTGAAAAACAAGAAGGACCTTAATTACCATCTCTCCAACTGCACAAGGGGTAAACAGCCAGTTTGGGAAAAAAACAAGAGTCCTTGCCCCAGTTAAAGAAGACAAGCTTTAGAGAGAGCAGATCTTGAAGAACAAATGTTAGGATGAAAGGTGGTAAGCTTGGAGTTGTCTGCTTCATCTTTTTGCTGCTGTTAAAATCCTAATACTTATAAAACTATTATAAAATATGAGCTCTGATTTGTTCAGTGACAGTGCCTGCAGGGATTCTCCAGCGTTTTTGGGATGGCTCTAACTGGGGCGAAGAGACATTTAGATCTTTATCAGTTTTGAGAACCATGAACTGCGCTGATTTGTTAAGCAAAGAACCTAGGGTTGAAAGCAGGCGTCTCTCTAAGGAGCTACTCTCCTCCAGGCCTTTTAGGATGCATTTTGTTTGAGCATCCTTGAAGCAAGGAGTGCTCTGCTGCTTGTGGCTCACCCAGTAATCTTAGCACCTTGCCTACCATGGGGGAAAGGGTGTGCGTTTAGATGTGCAAAAGTCAGAGAAAAGTCTTCTAGGATAGTTTATTCTGGCCTCTGCTGGCAGCCAGGGCACCCATTTGGTGCCATCAGCTGCCCCAAGGCAGAGCTGAGCGTGGTGTGATCTGTTTTGTTCCAGTTGCTCAGTTCAAATGAATTTGTCTTATTTGAATAAGAATAGGGAGGAGAAGTAGCTCATCCTTCATGGCTTCAATTTAGTTGTTTTGACTCTGGTTTTATGCATCTTTCTCACTACAAAGCTGGGTTTTGGGGGGTTCCTGACCCTGTTAAGGTGCTATGAGCAGTTTCCTTCCTGGTCCATCCCCTCCTGACAGGTTTGCCTTGGAAGGGGCCTTCAAACAAAGTGGCAGCACCAAGGATGGTGGGGGATGGCCAGTCAGCACCTTGCTGGGAATGGAGCACTCTGGCTCCCCTGGCCATCTCTGTCTAGTGTCTGCAAACCAGACTGAGGGGTGTAACAAGGTACCTGGTCCTGACCAGCTAACAGAAAAGTCTGGGCTGGCTGTAGTTTTCCAGAATGGGTGTTTGAGGGAATATCCAAGACATTGTTTAACTGAGACAGGTTAGAGACAAGCCTGTTTGTGCTGATTCTTCCTGCCCGCAGCAGGCAGAAGGAGCGCAACAGTGTGGGGAGCTGGGTCAAAACAGACCCTGGCTTGATTCATGTTGTGTAGAGAGGGGCAGATAAGGCAATTTTAGTAAAGCTTCCACTTAATGAAGGGAAAATCACTGTCATGTTTCAGGCCTGGATCCAGCTTCAGCATAGTAGTTTCAAAGCTTATTTTAATTGTCCTGTCAGCCCCTCTATGCCAGGCCATTGAAGTCTTCTGTGTGTGTGACTAAACATCTCTGACCCTTTTGAGTGTGCCAGGTGGTAGTGAACAGAAAGCCAAATGAATTCCCTTCTCTTTTTGGTGCCTTTGTCTCAGGCTTTGAATAAAAGTCTATTTGAAGGAGCTTCTTTTTTTTTTTAAGGAGCTTCTGGGTTTTTTCTTTTTCTTCAAGGGACAGGCATTCCCTGCCCTTGAGGTCAGCTGGGGACTGTCTCCTTGTCCCTGGATGCCAGCTCTGGAGGTCACAGCTGAAGCAGAGAACTGTGAGCGAGTATCTTTATTTCTAGCCCTTAAGGTCAGTGGAAGAAAAGTCTAGCAGGAGATAGAAGAACTGGAAGAGCTCCTTCAGGTGTGGTCTTCCCCAGAAATCTCCTGAAGGCTGGATGGAGAACTTCCAGACAGTCTGGTGCCTGGGTGTCTGTGCAGTTCAGAGCTGAGTGACTCATGCTGGTCCTGGTAGTCGTCTGGCACTTAAAGCTTCTGGGTGCAGTGTGGCTTGGAGGGTCCTGCACCCCTGATTTACTCACTGAGGGCTTGCCCCATGCTGCTTAGGTCTGAACAGAGCTGGGACCCGTGCTTTGTTTCTTGGTGTTAAAGTTGAAACAGGATTGCAGCAGCCAGGGAAGTGTCTTGCTACAGGAACTCTGGGCTGAACAAGCCTGTTGCTGATAGAAAACAGCAGGAGGGAGAGGGCCATGAGAGCAGCTTCAGCCCTTGATGTGAGACAGATTCTGAGCAGCTGAGAAGTACCAAGTGTTTCAGGCTTTGGTGCTCAAATGTGGGAGAGATCTGTCTGCTTCTTGCAGTTATGGTGGGGTGGGAAATATCCTTGCTGAGAATCCAAGGGAAATGGGAACTGGGCCAGCACTCAGCTAATTTACCTACTGGCACTTCTGCATCTCCACAACAAATGCCAAAGCCTAATACAATTCAAGGATGCTATTTTACTGTCGGCCTGGTTCCACCAGTCTGTCTCTACCGGCTGGTCCCAAATAGGCTCACACAAGTATTGTCAATGGCACAAACACACCAGGCTGGAGCTGTGAAGGCTCAGAAACGTGATCACACGGGTGGGCCTCCTGTGCTGCACCCCTGCTTCGTGCTGCCCAGCAGGTCTGGGGCACGTGTATTCACCTTGGATCCAAATGGATTAGACCCAGGAGTATTGTAGCATTGAAAGGTGCTGGGCTGGATGGGAGAGGTGAAAGCAGGTCCATGTCTTCCGGGACTCTGGCTTGCTCAGAGTTTATTGCTGTATATGAAATACTATTTTTGGAGATTGAGGGGAAGATTGGGGGTGGGGGGGGAGGGATGTGACGATGCTGTCCCCAGTCTGATTAGTGGGATGCTACTGCAGGTTATTGATAGGTTTTGATTTTTTTTTTTTTGCCAGAAAGTGCTTTATTTTAAAAAACAAACAAAAACCAAAAAAAAAAAAACCCCCAACAAAAAATCAACAGAACAAGTGCTTTCCTCCTTCCTAGGAACTGCGCTGGCTGATTAGAAAACGTGAATAGTCTTTTGCAAACGTCAGAGGTTTCTGCTAAAGAGTTTGTGTGATGGAGATTTGAAGGCAAGAGGTAAAGTACAGCTTGAACCAGTTTATCTGGGGAGAGTGTGAATCCAGGAAATGCAGGATCTCTGCCCTGGAGTTGTTCTCAGTCACACTTACTGGAGATGTGCTCTCCTGTGCTACCATGGTTGTTCTGTCACACTATGGCAGTTCCTGAGCTGGAGTTCTGGAGTGAAGCAGTAGCTGGAAACTTACTGGCAAGTGGGGGCTTGAATTTTTTGTGGTTTCTCAGGGGCTTTGTGAATTCAGGGCTTTCCCACAAGCAGCTGGGTTGGTAAAGCAGCCCTGAAGCCTGTGAGAAGCAGCAGTCAGCATTGGCACACGGTCCCACCACTCCCTTGTGCCTGGCTGTGGATGTGTGGAAGTGACCTGTGCCATTGGCATTAAGGACACATCACAAACTACTTAAAGCTGCAGGTATACCTTGTCTGTAGAGGCTGAAGCAGTGGGGAGAAATCTCCATCTGTATGTGTCACCAGTACAAAGGGTTTTTGAGGAGGATTTTTTATTTTACTGCCCATTGCTTTGTGTTATAATAACTTGCAGTGACTTATTTTTTTTTTTAGTTTGTTTTGCAGCAAGCTTGGGCCCTGGGTGAAAAGCACAGATACCTATTTCTGATTGCATCGGCTTTGCAGGGACTAGTTTGGGGGAGAAGATGGGCGTGGGGGTGGGTTATTTTATTTTTGGTACACGGTAGCAGTTTTATTTTTTAATTTCCCCAGGATGTTTGGTTGAGAGAATGTTCTGAAATCTACTGTCTGGCAGTTTAACCAGCAGTGTGCTAAAGGAAAATAAACAAAATTATATTGTCAATTGGACGAGATGGTCCCTCTTTTCTGGTGGGGGGCAGAGGAGCCCCCTCTGGTTTACACTTGCACGAGGGAGGCTGAGCCTGGCTGACTGCAGGGTAACATCCTGCTGCTGCTTCCAGTACGGCCCTGGTGATCTCTTGCCAGTTGTGTTGAGTGATTAAGTGCAAATTGAATGGTACAACATCCTCCTAAAAGTGCTGATGTGGACCTTGTTGCTTCCGGCTCAGAGCCGGAGCACCAGAGAGATGCAATCTGCCTTTTGGGGCTTTGCAAGCTGCCCTGCCTTCAGCTTGAAACTGTGTCAGAGGTGGATGGGGCTGGAGCAGAGAAAGCAGTAGCTTTGTGCTCTAGGTGCCTGCTCCTGGGGACAAGGGACCCTGCTCCCACGAAGAGGAGGTGTTTTTCCAGAAGGTCTGGCTTTGTCCTTCCTTAGGGCACAGGATGGAGGGACCAAGCCCATGCAGTATGGAGGATTTAGGAGCACTGGTGTGGGCAGGTTTTTTTGAAATAGCATTTGGCTGGCAGTAGCAGGAGCGTGCTGCTCACAAGCCACAGCAAGCGGCACAAACCACTGCTCAAACTCTGCTTCTGGTCATCGTGAACGTGTTGAATGTTGGCTGGAGTCTGGATGCAGATGTTTTTTCTTGCCCCAATTCCCCAGAGGGCTGGAGGTGACTCTTGGCAGCTTTTATGTGCCTATTGGGGGCTGGTGGGCAGCCCCTCTTTGGGAAGAAATGCATCCTTTCCTCCGTGTGATGCTTCTGTGAGTCCCTCCACGAGTGGGACCTCCCCAGTCCCTCCTACGAGGCTGAGGGTATTCGTCCAATGTCTGCCACTGGCACCTGCGGTGTGTGCTCATGGAACTGACTGACGCAGGTGCTGTCGCTGTCCTGCTCCTCAGGGGACAGCAGCTGAAGTGTCCCCGGGCAGCAGCGGGGTGTGCACTCCATCGTCTTGCCGACGCTGCTGCTCCCCGAAAAGTGCTTGCCATCGTTCCCTGACCACAGCAGGGCTCTCGGGGGACACCTGCGCTCTGTGTCACCGGCTGCGCTGCGGGTTCAGGCCGTGCCTTCAGTACCGGCAGCCCAGGTGCCCTGCGAGGAGTGACGACCGGCTCCCCGGGCAGTGCGGCGGGAGCGGGACGCAGGCTGGCAGGCGGCCGGGGACAGCGGGAGAGGGGCTGGTTTTGTTTGTTCCTTGTGTTGTTTTCCTTCAGGTAACTCAGCTTTCCCAGCCGGCTTGTCCCGCTGCGTCCCCGGAGGGAGCGCCTCCCGCGTCGGCGGTACCCGGTGCGGGGCTTTCGGGTCACCCATCCGGGCGCGGCCGCGGCGGGCCCTGCTGAGCTTCGGGCGCGGCGTTGCCAGGCAACGACCCCCGCCCCGCCCCGCGCTCCCATAGCTACCGAGGCTGGCGGCGGCCATCTTGGCGGCGGCCATGAGCGGCTCCAGGGCGCGGGCGGCGGCAGCGCCGCCNCGGGGAGGGCGCGCTGGCTGCGGCGGCGCGGGGTGCACCCGCCGGCTGCTCCCGTACAACTTCCAGAAAGTTTGGGGGCTTTTGTGTTGTTCGTGGGTTTTGATTTGTTTGCGGCTTTTTTTTTTTTTTTT